>PVIC010028648.1:0-23056 GCA_004025085.1 Thryonomys swinderianus
AGCCCTACCTCTCTACTCCTGTAGCCTTGACCTCCTGGGCGGCTGGTCTTCATTTGCATTTCTGTCTCCCTGATGGGCTATAGGTTCGGTTCCCAGGCACGGCTCCCCAGCCTGCAGAGTGTTTGTTGACGGGGTGGATGAGAGTAAAGAAACCAGCTGCGAGCTGCTAGTTTCTGCATCTGGCCTAGAGCCTCCTGGAAACAGCTCTGCTCGGGCTGGGACCTCTGGAATTCACACCCGCTCACTTCCCGGGTGGAGTTTTTCTCCAGTAGTTCTCACTGTGCCCCAACCCTGTGGTTCCTTTTGCTGTCTTTTCCTCTTATAACTAGCCCAGCAAGTCCTACTAGCCCTGCCCCTGCCAACTGGCTTTAATGGGGCCCTCCTTTTCTTTTCTTTTTCAAATCACAATCCTCGCTCTCCTGGAGGCAGAGGGCCAGGTCCTATATATTCTCACTTCCCACACATCCTCCCCGGCTAAAGTCATCTGTAACATGCCCTCTCCCTCCCTTCTCCTTAGCTCTTCTCTCCCTCTTTCCCTCATCACCCATTTTTCTTTCCTTTTTTGCTTCCTTCCTCCTCTCCTCTTCCCTCCCTTCTTCTTTGTCCCTTTCTCCCTTCCTCGCTCTTCTTGTTTGTGAAAGCAGCATGCATTTTGTTGGTGTCTTGGCTTGTGTATTCCGCGCCATCCCGCCCACACTAGAACGCGAGCACCATGAGGGAAAGGAACGCGGCCCAGCGCCGATCACTGCGGGGCCCCCACGGAGTCCGGCTCTTCTCCCGGTTTTAAGCAGGTCCCACTGGTGGCGGGGCACCAGCGAACCCGGAGGAGGGCGTCTGCGACCCCGTGATGGAAACGGCTGGAGAAATGTTTAACAACAGCCAGCCAGGGAGGGGATGCGCTCTGAGACTCTGTAGCCGGTTCCCAAGAGAAAACTGGCCCGGAGGAGCCTGTCTCACGGCGGCAGGGCCGGGGCCCGTGGGAGACACCGGCCTCCGCTTCAGCTGAAGCCGTGTGTGCCCCGCTCACACCTGCCGGGGTGACGCTGCTTGCTCTGGGTCAGCCCCCAGTGAAGCCGTTTTTGTGATACCATCGTACAAGGCATAGAAACTTGAGAAAAAGTACAGTCTGACATGAATAATAGTCTCTCTTCTAATTACAGAAAGCTGTGTGGTTTGAAAGAAGAGTTTTCCATTAAGATGCATCTAAAAATAACCGTTGTGATTTGAACCGCCTTCTCCCGTGTCAGTCTGAATGCTAATTACATTAGCTAACCATGCTGGCAGCAGGGCCGGCGATCGCCTCCTCCCCTCCCCCCTCCCGTGCTATCAGGCAACCTCCGGTAAACTGTACCCTGAAAGAAGCCCCCGACTCAGGCCTGCTTGGAGAACTCTCATAGACCGTGCCCAGCGGGCCCTACAGGTGCCTCCGGGCAGGCTGCCCACTGCGCAGAGAGACACGCCGAGTCTGGGTGAACTTCAGGTGTACAGCAGGCCTCGGCCAGGCAGATCCGGGCTGCTGGAAGTGTCGCCTGGCTCTGCCAGGGAGGTGGCCACACAGACAGCAACGACACGCAGCCTTCCGACTCTCCTGGGCACCATCTGGAGTTGCTTTCCACCCTTCTGGACCATAGTAGTTTGGTCTGCCCGTCTGTCTGCCTGTCTGTCTTTGTGTGTGTGTGTGTGTGTGTGTGTTTCATGGGGATGGCTCCACTCCTGAGAAAGGCGGGAGGTTTCCCGCACAGACTTCCTACTTTTGGAAGGTGCATCCTTAAAGTCAAGCTAAGGGTGCTCGGGGCAGGGGGCAAGAACACAGTGTTTATCTGCAGTTACTTCGCTGGCTCGGCTTCCGCGGCGGGGAACATGCCGTTTGATTTCTGCGGTGGTGCAGCCTCTGGATTTAATTAAGCTTCATCCTGAGGTTGTGCACACGGGCCTGGAAGCTCCGGGGAGCCGCGCGAGGCTGACATGACTTATCGGGTGGGGGTTGGGGGCGTTGGGAAGTGATTCGGCAGATCTGCCAAGATCCTGCAGCCGCCGGGACAAAGTGTGCCACGGTGCTGAAAGGGCGGAGGTGAGGGTGGCAGGCGGGCGCGGAACGGGCGAGCTTGGCTCCGCACCGGGCTGGAATCCGCGGAGTGTTTTCAGTTTGGGAAGCCGGGCAGGTATGACGGCCACATTCTCTAGATGGGGGAAACGGAGGCGCCCTGGATTCGGTAAGGCCGGCACGCTGCCCATGTGGACCTCTCCTTCCCGTGTCTGAGGAAAACTGCTGGAACGGAACACGCAGACATCAGAATGTGGAGTGGAAGACGGGGGAGCAGTTGGCAGGAGGGGCTTTTCGGAGCCGTCGCTAGGCTGCCGCTGGCAGTGGGTTGTGGGAGAGCAAAGGTGAAAGAGCCACGGGGTGGGGTGACCTCACTTCTGCACCTGGGCAGGATGCAAAAGGGGGAGACCCTCGTTGGCGCAGAATCTGGGAGTCTGAGTCCGGGGTTTGGACCCAGCCCGAAGGTGGGGAGCAGGCCCCGGGGGGCTGAGCTCCCACTGGGAGGACGAAGAAGGCACATTGCTGCATGAGGATCCTGTGTGTGGTGTGGGATGGAGCGAGGTGCCGTGAGGGCGGGGGCCGGGGCGCGGGAAGGAGAGGGACACAGGCGGGAGGGGCCGTGAGTGCCTGCTGGCTGGGCTCCCGAGGGCCCCGGGCGTGGAGTGGGGAAAGCAAGCCCTGGAAATGTGTGTTCCAGGTGGGCCGGAGTTACAGAGAGCCTGGGGCCAGATGGGGGTCTGGAATCTGGTGTGCAGGGCTGGGCCCGCCCGAGGTCACTGGTATTCTCTGCCCTGGAGTGGAGGACTTAGGGGTGTGGTTACCATGCATCAGAAACTCCAGGCCTGGAACAGGATAAAGAAGGTCAGGATCACCTGACCAACCCCTTTGTCTGCACCAACCCCTTTATCAGGCACCACTGAGCCTGAGTGGTCAAGGTCCAAAGAGTAACTTCCTTAGAACCATCCCCGTGCCGCTCTCTCTGGCACCTTTGCTCTCTCATTGGCACAGATTCAAGCCGGGCTGTGAGGATCCTCGTAAAGCGTCTTTGAACATGGCAGCACTGGCTGGAGAATGGCCCCAGGAACCAGGCTGCACAGCGCTGTCCAGATCTGCCTTTCTTCTCTTGTCCCTTTGGTTGAAAGGTTCATAGCAGCATTGGCCTCACGGAGGGAGCATGGTCCGTTTGGAATGGAGTGTCACGAAGGAGAAGCAGGCCCTCTTCTGCCCTGAGCGTCCTCATTTCCCTGAAAACCCGCACTTGGCCACCAGCCTGCCCCAGCGTTGTCACGAGATGGTCCCTCACGGACTGCAGCTTCGTCACGCACAGGCTGGCCCCTCCTGGGGACGCAAGTGTGACTCAGAGGATGGATGGGGCAGGGACAGAGCTGACACAACTGGAAGTGTGGCGGTGGGTGGCAGGGACAGACTGGTGGGAAGGTAGGACATATGGCTGCAGGACAGTGTGATGTCGAACCTGACCCAAAAAGGGGTGCATGCATCGGAGAGGTTGGGGTGAGTTTAGAATCATAGGCTAAGGAGGGACCTGGCCCAGCCTTTTCCAGGCTCTTGCCCCAAGCAAAGCATGGTGCTGTGTGGCCCACCTCAGAGAAGAGGGCACGTAGAAAGCTCACTGTGGGAGGGCAATGCTGTCACTGCCAACTTAGTCCTGCTGGTGGCAAGGCTCTGGTCTAAGCATCTTATCTGAGTTAAGATGTTTATGAAACTTTGGTCCATGAAGGGGGGGGGGAATCTCTTTTCCAGATGAGGACGCTGAGGCACAGAGAGATGAAGTGACCTGTGCCAGACTCTGATCAGAGCGCCCACTGTCTATTACTTACTTCAACACCAGAGAGGCCAGAAAAGGGTGCCAGGATGGGTGGCCCTGAAGACAGCTAGACCCACAGTCAGGAGCTGAGTGGAGGAAGGGAAGGCCCAGGAAGGAAGGCTGCAAGGAGCTCCCTGAGGAGATAACTCTGAAATTTGGATCTGAAAGACAGAAGGGGTTTTATTTGGAAAAGAAAAGAGTGTACACTGATTCGAACGATGGCTCTGCTTTATTTCACTTCCTAAGCCCGTCTACCTTTTTCTCCAAAGGAGTTAAGCGCTGCACTGGCTGGGGCAGGAGACAGTTGCCCTGGGACCCTGTGGGCACAACGTGAGAGGTACAGTCCTGCCAGGCAAAGCCATGCCAGAGGCTGCCAGCTATCCCGTGAATCCCCCATTTCTGTCCCTTTACAGCTGTACTTGGCGAGTAGCTTAATTTGGATCTCTTGGCTGTTTAAGAATTAATTGGTTTGGTTCCAGCTTTTGTTTCCTTCAGACTTGTAAAATTTCAAGTGCTTGTGCCAGCCAGGGAACACTGCACAGTAAGGAGCCTCTGAGCTCCCCGGCCTCAGGGCTGCATTACTACGGCTTGAGGACAGGCCCTGCCCGACCCTCAAGGGAACAGCATCAGGGTCTTCTCTGGCCTCGAAGTGACCGCCATGTGTGGAACAAGGCACCGAGGACAAAGGCAGGTGCTGCAGACCCCAGCTGAGCCAGAAGGCCTGGAGGGGGCTTGCAGAGGATGTGTGACACAGAGGTCATGGTCTTGGACAGTCAGATGCAGTGCAGTTTTTATTGAGCATCTACTTTGAGCTGAAGCCCTGAGGGGGTGCCAGAAGAATGACACCTGGGTCTTGCTCTTGAGATCTTTTCATCCACTGTGCACCCACACTGCTGGGGACCTTCTGCATGCTGACGGAGGCCATTGGGTCGCAGGGATCACCTTGGTGAACTGTGTTTACCTACAGGGTCCACGGAAGCCGCGTTCAAAGAGCTGTGAGTGCCTGGGGTGCGAGGAGGCAGGACCTGACTCATTGCAGCCGGGCGGGCTCCCTGGGCAAGTAAGAGTTTGTTGAGTGCTGACAACATGCCTACAACTGGCAATGTAGTGACAAGCAGGGGAGGAAAGGGCACAGATGAAGGCGCCTTCTCTAGGGGGCAGGAATGGGCACGCGCCTCCTATGGACAGGGCAACATGATAGTAACGAGGACTAACACCAGCCGGAAGCCTTTACCAAACGCTTACTATGCACTGTGGTCTTGGTGTGTGTGACTGTGATGAAATCTTCACCCACAAGGTGATAGTGTCATGGAAGGGGAACTCACATGAATGTGATTAGTGCCCTTGTACATAAATCATGGGAGCATATGGCCCCTTCCTCCACTGAGGGCATAATAACAAGGTGCCATCTATGAAAAGGGCCGTCCCTGTGCAGTGAATCTTCTGCCACCTTGATTGGATCTTTCTAGTCCCCAGAACTGTGAAAATTAAGCCGCCCAATCTATGGTATAGCGGCACAAGCAGACTAAGCCCATATGTACTAAGGTCAGTACACACTATTATGTGTATTATTGTATTAAATGCTCTCTGCAGAGCCAGGGATGATGGCATATGCCTGTAACCTCAGGACTCTGGGAAGCTGAGGCAGGAGGAGTGCAAGTTTGAGTCCTGCCTGGGCAATTTAACAAGACCTTGTCTGAAACACAAAAACGGGCTGAGGATGGAGTTCTGCGTGAAGACTCTGGGTCCTATCCACAGTACTGCAAATAAATAAATGAAGATCTTACCACAGCTCTCTGCTGGATCAGGATACGGTTGTCCTACTTTGCAGACCTGAAACTAAAAGCACAGCTGCAAGAATCCCAGCTCCAGATTGCACAGCTAGTGTGGTGCCATCAGAAGCATACTGGGGATCGAACTTGGGCCCTTCTGCTTCCAAGGTAGGCACGGTACCACTTAAGCTAAATCCCCGGCCCCTATATAATACTTTTTTTTTTTTGAGACAGTACTTTTTAAAGGTACTTTTTATCTTAGCCCCTGGAGTTTGGAAGCTTAAGTTTGAAAAGGATTCGAGAACTGCATTCAAATCATGACTACAGTTGTTAATTCCAGGTGACACCCCAAGGATCAATGTTTGATCTTGGATGTTAACCTTCTTAAAAGTGATTTTTACTTCAGTAGTTGTGATTGAATGCAGAGCCTTCACACTGAGCTACAACCTTTTATTTATTTATTTATTTATTATTTTTTTATTTTGAGATGTGGTTTCTCTTTTTTTTTTTTTTTGAGACAGGGTCTTGCTTTGTAGTTCAGGCTGGCCCTGAGCTCACTATGTAGTCCAGGCAAGACTTGAACTCAGCAATCCTCCTGCCTCTGCCTCCGTAGTGCTGGGATTACAGGCGTGAGCCACCACGCCCAGCACTGTGGTATGTGGTACTGATTGCTGGTGGGCATGAGTCTCCATGTCCAGCATCGTATGTGGTTACCAGGGATCGAACTCAGGACCTTGCGCTTGCGAGGCAGGTGCTGGAACCACTGAGCTAACCCTCCGGCTCAGATGTGGTTTCTCTTAAGTTGCTGAGTTGCCCAACCTGAGCTCAGACTTGTGCTTCTCCTGCTCCAGCCTCCCTGGGTGCTGGCACTACAGGAGTGTGCACTACACTGAGCCTAGAAATGGATCCTTCGTGACAGAGTTTAATCACCTGATGTGACAATTTAGCTTCACTTGTGCACAGAGGGGTGAAGTTCTTGCAGGGAGGAGAACAATGTGGCTGTAGTCACAGGCTCCCACCTTTCAAGCCTCAGGCCCTGTGGGTATACCGAGGCTCTGTGTGTGCTTTGTTTCTGGGGGTTAGCTGGCAGGGAAGCCCGGGTATGCAGGATGATGCCAACCAAGGCTTCAAAGATCATGGTGTTTCTTGACTGTGTCCCTAAGAGTAGATGTAATTGAATTGGACACAGAGAGCTACAGGGTCTCTCCTTTTGGCCTTCATTTGGTATCATGCTCTTAAATTACTGTAGCTCTGTATAACAGACAATGTGAAGTAAGAAGAAAAATGGTTCCAAAAGAAGGGAGAATTAAAGAAGGAGAAAGAGGAAAGGAAGGAAGAAAAAGAAAAACTGAGAAAGGAAGGAAAACCAGAACAAGGCTTTTATAAATAAGGAAAGAGAAAAGATTTTAGGAGGGGGTAAATGGGGAAAAACAAGGAATCAAGATTCATCATGTAAAGGTTCAAATTCCCTATAATGAACATGATTATTATGTAAATCTAAATTGTACCAATAAAATTAAGAATGAGAAAAATTAGGTAATTATAGCTTGAGTATTATGGAATCTATTTTTCTTACTGTATATGGTTATATATGTAATGTGATCTTTAAATGACAAAAATATTTTATAAGTGCTTTTGCCCAAATATGTTTTTATGAGTGAATATTAACTTTACACAATACTGGGTTTCATTGTGAAATTTCCATATATCCATACAACACATTTTGATCATATCAATCTCCCCTAACTTTCCGTTGTACCCCTAGTCTTTAATCTCCTTCCTCTGTCTAGTAGTCTTTTCTTTCTGTTTCATATCACCCATTTCCCCCTAGATTCCAAACATCAGGAAAAACATTGTCTTTCTGAATATGGCTTACTTTGCCTGTTCCATATGTTTTCCTACAAATGACATGAATTGATTCTTTATGACTGAATAATACCCACTGTGTATCGATACCACATTCTCTGTGTCCATCAGTCTATGGACTGGCATCTAGGCTGACTCTGTACCTTGGCTATTGTGAGTTGTGTTAGAAGAAGAACGGGTATGCAGAAATTGCTATAGTACCCTGATTTTGATTCCTTCAGGCATATAGCAAAGAGTGGAATGGTTGGATCATAAAGTAGTTCTATTTTTTATTTTTTAACAAAATACTTTTAACACACCCCATTTGCTTTCTGGTACTAGATGTCTCTGACTCCCTAAAAGTAAGCAGGAAGTTGTGGGACAACAAAACCCACTTTTTCTGATAATTATTGATTGGTTTATTCACCTCAGTAGTAAAGGAAAAAAATACCCTTTTTTTCAGTTAACCAGTCAGTTAACCTGAAAACATGTAGAAATTGTCTTAGTACAGTATGTCCTGAGTTAATGTAATATTTCTTATTGGCACAAATATTTTTATAGAAAAATTATTCTCAGCTTCATTTTTTTCCTCTGTGCTCATGATCTTTAACATTTTTTCTCATAAAAGTACAGCCATCCCTTGGTATTGATGGGGGATTATACCCAGGTCTCCTGCGGGCCAAATCTGCCAGTGCTCAAGTCCCTTATAAAAGGGTAATATTTGCATAGAACTTATCCTCATCGTCCCAGACACTTTAAATTATCTTCACTAATATTTTTTGTTCTTTGGCTTCTGAAAACCTAGAGTAAAGGCAATGGTGAGAAGAACTGTGTTGCAAGGGGAACTCACGAGCTCAGAACAAGTTTATTACAAGATGCCAACTCTATAGGGTATGGAAGTAAGAACAAACATGTTGAAGATTAAATATGAAATGGGTAATTATGTAGTAATGAGATTGAGGACATTACAAAAGACACTGCCATTTAAACTACCACATTTCAACATAGTAACAAATGGGAAAAACCCTCCAGCTTCATAATTATAATCATAGTTGCCATAACAACTCAGTATCTCTCCCCCTGAGCATCCATCTTGACACTGTATATTTAGAAATGGCCATGCCTGAGTATGTGTTTTTCTTTATATAGCAGCTAATTTTTCAAATTACTGATCTTTCAAAAAATTCCATTTTTGCTCTTACTCGGAAAGTGTAAAAGTCTCAGGGATAATTAGGGAAATGAGCAGGTGTGAAAGTCCTCTATGAAAAATGCTATAAAAGTCTTGATGCTTTGACAATATTTGTTTCAACAGTGTTCCTAGGACCTGCGAAGCCTCTCGTTCCTTGTCAAGCAGCTTAGCACAAATCTCTTCTCTGCAGCTCATAAATATTTGAACAATTATTAGCCGAGTAAGGTGTTTGAGGATTATTTGACAAGTGCAGATTTATGTTGTGTAACAGAAATTGGCTTAACACCCCCATTCTAAGCCTAAGGGGTGAATGAGCACACGAACACTGACTTACCTTGCTCAACAGAAAAGCATGAACAGATTCTCAAGGGAGGCAAACAAAGGGCCGCCTTTAACCAACACTGTCTTAAGAACTCAATACACTGGGAGGAATCTGATCTACCATTTTGTTTTCCCCATTTGTGCATCAGCCGCCTCCAGCTAGAGTCTAGTTTTGTAGCGTGGCTGACATCCCAGGAGAGCCGGCACTTGCCCAGCTCCACTTACTCTGGAGGGAGGTGCCCGCAGCCCTTCATAAGTGTTGCATAGACACCTCACTAGGCTGAACAAAGAGATCTCAGAAAGAAGTGTAGTTCGGCTGGTGCCCTGAAGACCTCAGCCCCGTCAGTCACACCGCAAGGAATAACTGAGGATGTTCTTTCTTGTACCCTGTTGGTTTCTGTGAAGGATGTAAAATTAGCTGATGGTAATAAACTCTAGTTTATAAAGTGTGTACAGTGCTGTGCTGGGAGCCGCGATCAGTCTGTCTTACCACGGCCCACCACTGGGGAGTGGACAGAACTAAGTTTGGGTGAGTAAGTGAGCCTGGGATCGAACGTGGGGAAGCTGAACTCTGTGTGGGTTCTCTATGAAGGGAACCCCACTGAACATTGCAGAAGCGGGAAGCAGGGGAACCTGGTGAGCAAGTATTCCAATGATGTGGCATAGGCCCTGGATGACGAACCCAGAGATTGGCAGCAGGAACAAAGGAAAGAGTGATTTAAAGACTAACACGTCCTGCCGGAACATGGCTGATTGGTACAGTGCTTGCGTAGCATGCACAAGGTTCCATTTCCAGCAAAGAGTGATGTCTTATGAAAGGCTTCTACGAGTGGAACTTACTGATATGTTGGCTGTCCAAGAAGCCAGAGGAGAGAAGGGACAAGGGGATCATGGAAGACTTCATCTGGGAACCTGAAGAACGTAGTCACCTTCCTGTGCAGACAGACACCAGTGGGAGCCACGAAGAGAAGAGCTTAGGGACCAAAGTATGAACTTGACTTTGCACTTCACATTCCTACACTTCCATGATTTTCCTAGACTTTGTGAACTCTGCCTGTGCCCTGCAAATCTCCACATGGCCAGCACTGGAGAGAGGTGGTCAGTGATCCCTCCAAGAAATGTGCTGCAGGATACAGCCCCAGGAGAATTGGCACCATGCAATCAATTCCTGTTCTGTTTGTTATGCTTGCTTTAATTATGTGTCTCTCCGGAGAAAACAAACAAGCCAGCATTAGCAGGGACAGCAGTGATGAGTGGGACTCGTTTCCTGACTTAGAGATGTGCTCAGAATCACATTTGGGTGGGAAATTCTCTGGATGCTTCCCAGACGTTGCAGTGCAGGTATATGCTCTGCTATTTACCTCTGAGCTGCCAAGAAGTAAAAGTTTCCAAAATTTACTGGTTTGAGGCTATCAAAATTTACATGGGTTGGCTCAACTACTGGATGAAGCAGGGTTTAGTCGTGACTGTCCTTTCTTTGCTGATTTGAGGGGAAGATTAGTTTCCAGTCTCAGTTCTGTCAGATTTATTTGAGAGGCTCCTTAGATATGAATGCTGGACACTCTCTCAGGGTGTTCTGTAGGTCTGAGTGGGCCTGGTGTCTCTGCGTGTTTAGCAAACTCTGGGGCCCTGATGCAGGCTGCAGGGCACATGTCTGGTCGGGACAGTCTGTGACAGCCTCTGGCCAGGACATCAGGTGAGTCTCTTGCTAGCTTCCTCCGGTTGGCAGGGACCACCGGGTTTGTGGCTTGGTCCTGCGGGGTCTCTGTTTTGCCATGGAAGTCCCAGCATGGAGCTGTCTTGTCTGCAATGCCTGGCTTCAGAGAACACAGTCCTTGCATCAAGTCTGGAGTCACATCATAGAGTAGGGCAGGCAGGATCCAGCCCAGCCTGGGCCTGCCTGGAAAACTGTGGGAGACAAAAAGATCCCTGTCCCCTCTCACTTAGGACATCTCTGCTGGCTTTGGACTCTGGAAAGCCCTGGAGGTGTGACAGTTAGCTCCAAAATGGAGAATGTAGACTGATGAGGAGAGAGTCATGGTTTTGGGTTATCTGAGTGGCATCCCTAATCACATAAGCCCTTAAGAGTGGGGAGCTTTCTTTAGCTAGAAGGAGGAAAGATGGCAGAAGAGGAACTCTGAAGCTATGGCAGGATATGACAGGCCAGTACTGGCTCAGAGATGCAGGAGCCATGTGCAATCTCTGGAGACAGACTGCTAGGTGTCATGGAAAGCATGAAGAAAGATGCAGGCAGCCGCAGTGTTAGCATTGGCCTTGGATGACAGCCAGCAAGCAAACCTGGACCCCAGGTGGCCCCTAGTGCTTGGAAGCAGATTTTCTCCCAGAGTGTCCCTGCTGACCCCAGCCCTGCCCAGACCTGGACTTCAGCTTGGTAGCAGTTGCATCAGATCTTTATCTGTAGGGCTGTAAGGCAACATGTAGGTGTCGTGTTAAGCCACTAAGTTTGCTTAATTTATTACAAAGCAATAGGAAAGAAATACAGTGCCTAGTTCCCTATATCTCAGCCTGGAGAGTGAAAATCATGGAGGTACAGGCTGCTGTCTTGCAACAGACAACAACAACAACAACACGAAGTTGGCCACAGGTGTGAAGTGCTGTCTCAGAGGGAAGCCACCTGGTATGCCCTCTGTGCCAGCCTGCTCTCTGGGGGAGCTCTCTAGTGGGAAGGGACGGAGGCCCTTGGAGTAATTCCGTTCTCTCTCCACCAGAAGAACAGGCTCAAACGGGAAGGAGGAGGCCCTTCTAGGCCACTGGGCCCTGCTCCCAGGAAAATTTATCCAGGGAGCCTGGGGACCCCCTTCACAATTCCTGACAGGATTCTGTCCTAGGGAATGCCTTGTCTGGCGGGAGGCTCTGTTGGTTGAGACTTTATTTGCTTTACCACGTTAGGCCAATCTTTTCTCCTCTCTAATATGTGTGTCCACTTGTGGAAGAAAGAAATAGAAGAGGTAGCTTTGAAGTTTCCCTCCACGAGCAGACTCCCCGAGTCTCTGGAGGAAGGAACGCCCAGCAGGGAAGCCCACTGGCCCTCAGGGAGGGAGGGAGAGTCGCGGATTCTGAAGGTGGAGGCGCGGGACACCTGCCCCAGAGAACCGGGCCGGGCCCTGGCTGGGTTCGAGAGGAGGGGCGGGCCGGCCCGGCCCCCGCCCCCGCCCCCGCCCCCGCCCCCGCCCCCGCCCCGCGCCTAGGCGCGCCCCTGCCCGCCCGCGCCCGCGCCCGGCCCAGCCCCGCCCCGCCCGGCGGGACGGTCACACGCACCGGGCCGCTGCTCCGGCGCCAGCTGCGTGCCCGCGCCCCTGTCCCTGCCCCACGCCTCGGCCGGTGCCCTCGCCCCCCGCGCTCCCTGTGACCCTGGCTCTGCCCGGGGCGCGGGGCGGAGCGGGCATGGCTCGAAGGGGGGACCCCTCGCCCGCCCTGGCCCTGGCGCTCCTGGCCGTGTCCCTGGCTGGGGTCCCAGCGCAAGGCGCAGCCTTCGAGGACCCCGACTCTTCTGTGCAGGAGCTATGGAGGCGGCAGCGCTACGAGGAGCGCCCAGGGCCAGAGCTGGAGCCCTTCTCGCCGCCGCCGCCTGAGGGGACCGAGGAGCGAGGGCCGGGCCCGCGGGAGCCCGCGCCGCCCAAACGGGCCACCAAGCCCAAGAGAGAGAAGTTCGCCGCGGAGGCGCCGCCGCCAGGTAACTTTCTGCGCCGCGTGGCCGGAGGGGGCGCCCGTGGACGCGCGCCTGGGGACCGCGGGCTGCGCCGTCAGTCAGCGGTGAGTGGGCCGCCAGCCTCCCGCTGCCCGCGCCTCCCTCCCGGGGACAGGCTGCACTTCCCTCGGGGCTGCGCTCCCCCGGCTTTGCTCCCTGGCCCCTCGGGAGGGGCGCTGTCTTTGGCAAGCTGTTCGGGGAGCAGGGCCTCTCCCACATTGCCGACATTTCCTGGGTGAAGCGTCTCTCGCTGGCGTTTCTGCCTGCTCTGCCCACCTCTTCAGTCTTCACAGGCAGTGTTTTCTTGACTACGAATTTTCCCCCTTGGCCATGTGACTGGCAGGCCTGTTTTGGCGGGTGGCCTTAGGAGAAACCGCTGGTGGGCTTTTACCCAGCCGTGTTCCCTCTTAGCTGCCCCATTCTGTTGCCAGTGGGTATCCTGTGCATCAGGATGGCACAGCCACAGCCAGGGACCCCCTGTTCAGGCACATCCATGGTGGCTGCTGTGACTGCCCCGGGCTGCTGTCTCCTGGAGGCCTGCAGAGCTCTGCAGGGATTGACAGCCTGGATGCTCCGTTTTCCACCTACCCTCACCCACTTCTCAAATCCATCCTCAGTTTCTGCCAGTCTTGTCTTTGAGAGATGACTTCTGCTTAACTGACAACACACCTTCCGCACTGAACACATCAGCACTATGTCTTCATTGTGCTGATGGTCCTTATTTAGTTGTGCTGGTATTTTAATAGTGGGATCTGAGCAGGATTGTGGCCAGACTGTCGTTCCTCCATGGCTTTCTCTGAAATGCAGTACAGACTGTATTACAGAGCTCCAGAGACAGAAGAAGTGGGCTTTGTTTGGTTAAATTGTTCGTGGAAGTCAGCAGAGAGATGCCAGGGTAGTTGGGGACACTTGAAAGAGTGGTCCCAGCTGAGACCCCAGTGTACAGTAAAGACCTTGCTGTATTTCTCAGGCAGTTCTGTGACCACGAAGAGAGCTAGTGTCTTGTTTTTTGGGGAGAGGTAGGGTACTGAAGGTGGTTGGATTAACAAAAACCCTAGTGGGGAGGGGCACTTAACTTGCATTGTGGAGTGTTGATTATGACTCCCAGGGTACTCTGTGTGCACCTGTTTCATTTATAAAGTTCTTTCCAATGCTCTGAAGTGTGAATGTTCATCCTATTTTACTGGTGAAAAACCTGAAGCTAAGACTAGTAAAATAACTTACTTAGCATGACTTTTCTCTTGCAAGACTGAAAGCTTCTCCTGCGCTTGCTCTGGCTTGGCAGTTTGAATCAACTCCATGTCCATGTTCTTTAAGCTGCTGTGTGTTCATGTTGTGGGAGGGGGGCACATGCTGGATGCCACTGGGAGAAAGGTAGGGAGAAATTGAAAGAAGCCCCAGGACACTTAGCAGTTAGGTCTGGGACTCACCAGGCTGGGGACCTGGGATTCCTGGCTGCACTTCCTGAGCCTCAGCACCTTCACCCACAGACAGAGAGAGTAGTGTTTATCACTGCACTAGACTCTATCTACTGATATGAAAGCTTTTCAGTAGCAGTTTCCGGTGTATCCCAAGCTTACAGTTGTGCTTATTCCCCTGAAAGCCCTTCATTCATTCCACAATGGTTACCAAGAACCTGCTCAGTACCAAGTGTGAGGAGAGGCCATAGGGATAGAGAGCGTGAGACTGCCCTGTTGACCTCATCATTTGTACAGAAGTGTGGGGTGTCGAGGAAATACAGAAGGGGTCTTGGGCAGTGGTTCCCAGAAGACATGTTTAAGGCCTGACTAGCGAGCCAACTTTATTATTTTAGGACTCATGGGTGACTGGGTGTCACTCCTGAGACTGCTTTCTTTCCCCACAGAAAACAGTTGAGAAAGTCCCTGCACGCCTCTGCACGATCCACAGTCTGATGTGGATGCAGATGTTACCATGAGGTGGCTCTTCATCCTCTGAGTAACAGCACTCGCCAGCCTTGGAATGAGGTCCCTTGCAGGAGAAAACAGTGCAGCCTGATTTGCAAAGAAAAGATCGTTTGCTTTAGGAAAGCCAGGTTGTGGGTGGAGATTTGCTTGGGGCCGGAAACTTTATCCCTGGTAAATAGCCTCTGCTACTGCAAGAAATGAGCTTGTGGCATCCACCTGGATCCATCCTCAAACCTAAAACCAGTTCTGGGAAACTCCCCGGATTCCCTTTGAGGCCTTGCTGGGATGTGGCTCCAAGTGTGCTGTTGTTTCAGTCTTTTAATACATTTTGTGGGCTGTTTTAGAGCTCTTTCTAACCAGGGTGAGACAAACATTAACTTAAACACTTTAACTAGTGTTGTGTGCCGTGTGCTACTTGCTGTGTGTGTGTGTGTGTGTGTGTGTGTGTGGTCAATAGGACCTTCCATCCTAGACCGCAAGTAGTGAGAGACACTGACCTTGATTAGGAAGTCTTTCTAGTTTTGTGCAGTTAAACTACACTAGGAAAAATTATTTCCCACTTTAAATGTTGGTTTGATATTTATACTGCTCATGATGTGATAGAAGCATCTATGTCTACACTGGACTGTTTTATAAGCAGGTTGTCATTTTATCTTAGGAAGGTGCTTAGAGAGGAAGAAACATAGGGCCTCAGTCCGGTTGTTAAGTGCAACTTCTGGAACTTGCTTCCCTCGGTGGACATTGCCTTCAGGGAACGAGGGGTTAGACGGTGAGCTGAATAAGAATATCGACACACAAGTAGCTGACTTAAGAATCTATCATGTACTTAACTTTTCCAGATGATTCATTGGTTTCCAGATGGCCTTGCAAGCAGTTTGGGCTCAAGGGAAGATAAGCTGGAAGACTGTATATAGCTGGCACTAGGAGAGAGCTTCTTGGTGCAAGGATCTAAAGGCATTGGGGGGTTGGTTTAGCGTTGGTTCTTGATGCTACAAAAATACTCCATGGATGTCATGTGCTGAGTATGGGCTGGGCTTCTTTAATCTGGATATATGAAATCTGAAATGGTCCAAAATCTGAGATGTTCTGAGTGCCAGTATGACGTTGCCAGTGGGAAGTTCTATGCCATGAAGGTCTGTTTCATGTATAAAAGTATTAATCATATAAAGTTATCTTCAGGCTATGTACATAAGATTTAAATGAAATATAAATGAATTTCATATTTAAACTTGAGTCCTATCCCCAAGACCTCTCATTATGTATATGTAAATATCCCAAAACCTGAAAACTTTAAAATCTGAAGCATCTGGCACCAAGAATTTTGGGCAAGGGATACTCAATTTGAACTACATTTTCCATGAGGAGCTGACAGATTTCAGAGTAGAGCCCTGATACACTGCACAGAATGAATCTTTAAAGACATTCAAGTTTTTAATTTAAACTAATTACAGACACAGGAAATTGCAAAATGAGTACAGTGTGCCATTATGTATCTTCCTCCCAACTTTTGCCAAGGATAAATTTTGAATAATTATCGGATGAGGTTTTTAAAATCCTGGCAGTCTTTGACCAGTGGTGTGTTTGTGGAAGGGAGTTGGTGTCCTGTACATTGTAAGATGTCAAGCGGCAGCGCCAGCGTTGACCTCCTGGAGGCCACTGGCACCTTCCAAGTTGTCACAACCAAGAATGATGCTAACATTGTCAAGTCTCTCCAGGGGATTAAGAATCATTGCTATATACATTATTGAAACTAGGAAATTGGCATTTGTAAATATTATTAACTGAATTACAAAGTTACATTTCATTAGTGTGTGTGTGTGTGTTTGTGTGTGTGTATTTTGATCAAGATATAGGACCATGGAGCCCTTTTTTTGGAGGTTGCAGTAGAACTTTGGTTTGATGGAGTTTCTGAGGTCCTCCTGTGAACATCAGTTTACCACAGAGGCTGATATCTTGAAGGAACACAAGTGATCACTGGGTGTAGGTTTCTGCCCATAGCGGGTTCTGACAGTGGGTTTTGTAGTTTCTGCTTACATCCTTCCACCTTCTGGCTCTTGTAAGGCTGCTTCTTCATTGGATGAGCACGATTGCTAGAATGTTCTTCACATAGATCTGACAACTTGCTTCTTTAAAATTCTATTTATTCAGCTGTTTCTAGTTGAATTCTAGCTTCTATATCTGTGCAGTTGGAAAGCTTTGGGGTCCAGAGAGTGAGCCTCATGTCCCCAGTTTTCATGAAACCAGGGTGAAGAATAAGATAAGAGGTCCCACTATGGGAATGTCAGTGGATTTGGGGTATGCTTGCTTTTAATACGATTTCCAAATTGATGAATTTGGTGTGTGGCCGTATCCTGTGTGTAACTCAGCTATCTTTCACCTTTCACTTGGAATTAGAGAGAACCATGTAGTAAAAAGTGATACAAAAATTGTTAAGTAGGCTCAGGTATGCAGCCTTTAAATTCTTTTTTTTTTCTGCTTGTCCTTTCATGGCACATTTCTTCAATCTTTGTGAGAATGCAC
The DNA here is from genome assembly GCA_004025085.1 of Thryonomys swinderianus. Lineage (NCBI taxonomy): Eukaryota > Metazoa > Chordata > Mammalia > Rodentia > Thryonomyidae > Thryonomys > Thryonomys swinderianus. The sequence goes on from PVIC010028648.1 coordinate 17,151, forward strand.
AGTTTAAATCCACAAAACCTGCATGGAGACCCCAATCCCAAGGCCATGGAATTTGCATGTTTGTATGTTTGTGCTCACAATCTCATTTGCACCTTATACTGTGTTGTGCTCCAGCTGCAGGGGGAGAGAGTTATTAATTTGAGTGTATTTGTTGTAAACAAAGGCCTTTTTGTTATATATGCTGTAGCCAGTTGGTGGGAAGAGTATCACTTCTCAGCTTTGTTTCCTCTCTTTCTGAGACTTGTGCAGTCTGGCCTTCAAATGAAATGTCTTCTTTTGAGCAAAGCTGGAAAATGTGCTTATAAATATGTGACTATGTATTTAAAAACCTAATACAGTGATATTAGACGATCTAAACAATTAACAAGCAAACCTCAGTGTGCATTCATTGAAAACTTCAAATCCGAAGTGTTTTGTCCAGGTCAACTTTGTACAAAACTCTGAACGAAAAGGGTAGATTATTTTTTTAAAAAAGCATCAGTTTTATAAGTACCACACCCCTTTCCAAAATACCTTCCAAAGTCAACTCTGTGCTGGCACATTCCTCCCGCCTGTGCCCATGAGTCCAGAAACTGGGTCTTGTGCCTGGATAATAAAGGGTGGAGGACCCTTCCAGGGATGGGGAATTTGGCCTGCCTTTATGACTCTTAAAAATAGCCAGTGTGTTTCCCTGTATGCTCTAAGTATCTGTGACTGTAAAGTTGCATGGTACTTTGAACACTAGAACAAAGGCAGCCCAGCCTGTGGAGTTAAGGGTTTGAGTGGGGACTTCTGGATGTTTCCAAGGTCCGGGGAGCTTGAGAACTCATGCTTTGCATCATCGTCAGTGACAGGTTCTTCTCTCTCTGGCCCCAGCAGGTCTTTGCCACCGCAGCTGCCCTTCTGGGGTCATGAAATCCATGAATTAGGGTTTCTTTGGTGTTTTGCAGGAAGGCCTGGTGTCCCTATCTAGCTGGGAGCCAGTGGCTATTCAGTGGGTTAGCACGGACAATGGGCAAAGCATGGACATTTTCAGAAGTTAAGCCAAGACTGATGTCCAAGATGGAATGCCTGGTCTGTGCAAGGCAGGTAACGTTCTCTAGGTTAGGTTTATTCAGGACTCAGAGACAGCTGGGGGCAAAATCTGGCTTTGCCACTTAAGGGCATGTGTGATTTCTCAAAGCTTTGATTCACTGTGAAGTGAGACAGTAATATTCCCTGTCTACCTAGATGGTGTGGAGTTAAATGGGTTCAGGTTCAGGCTTCTGGGCTCTGGAGGGACAGCTCAGCACCTGGGTCCCCCTGCTCCTTGAGTCTGCAGCCAGATTGTCCTGTGGGTACTGGAGGCAATGCACCTGGTTTCTTGGCATTTTCTTTCCCTGCTCAGTCCCTTTGTCTTTTCATGTGTTCTATATGATGTTACTTCCCAGATACAATCCTGTGCTGCAAGTCTTCATGTCTCATATGGTGTTTCTGGCAGGCCCCAAACTGAGATAGGCAAGCACCAAAGACACCCTGCTCAGTGCCAGCACATACTCCTGGGCCTGCCTATTGCTGTTGCTATAATAGCACCTTAAGTCAGAGGACTGCCTCTGAGTCTCAGGTTTCTGCTGGCTGCACAGAGGGCAAGAATGGTGGCCGCAAAGGCTTTATGGGCCCTGCTAACTTCACTGTTTCTCAGATCCAAGATCTGTTGATGAAAAAGTGAGAGAGAGAGAGAGAGAGAGAGAGAGAGAGAGAGAGAGAGAGAGAGAGAGAGAGAGAGAGAGGAAAGGGGGAAAGTGGCAGGGAGGGGAGGGAGGTGAGGAGAGGTGTAGGATTGTTTGTGTTTGGTTTGGTCTGGTGTAAAGTAGGAGTTATGATCAGAATATATGGTGAATGTTTTTATAAAATACACTACAGTAAAAAACACATTTACCGGGCTGGAGGGTTAGCTCAGTGGTTCCGGCGCCTGCCTCGCAAGCGCAAGGTCCTGAGTACGATCCCCAGTGACCACATACAATGCTGGGTGTGGAGACTCAGGCCCACCGGCAATCAATACCACATACCACAGTGCTGGGCGTGGTGGCGCATGCCTGTCATCACAGTACTCTGGAGGCAGAGACAGGAGGATTGCTGAGTTTGAGGCTTGCCTGGGCTACATAGTGAGCTCAGAGCCAGCCTAAAAAAAAAAAAAAAGTGAGACCCTGTTTCAAAGAGGAAAAAAAAAAAAAGTCCTGGGCTCAAATCCCAGTACCACAAAACACATTTACCATTTTCTGAGACACTTCTGAAGTCCTCTTTTGAGTGTCTTTATGAGGTACAATTAAAAAACACAGTGAGTACTGTTGCCAGAGTTTGAGCCCAGGTCTCATCCAAAGTGTTTTTATCCACTTATACAGACATGATAGTGTCCTCATTCACGTTATTCACTGAATCTGATACAGTGAAACTTCTGATTCTTCCTCAAAGTTAAAATGACCATGTGCTATGGCCCATGTCCAGATGGTTCCCCAAAGCCATCTGTTTTTTTCAGAAAAAAACAATGTTTTTCAGAAGTGGCTAGATCTAGAATGTGTGATTGATTCATAGTGCAATCCTAGGATTAAGGGTGTGTGATTACTAAACCAATATGCTGATCAGTTTGGCACCACCATAATCCTGGTAGATTGGATAAAAGGGTAGAAAGAGGCCCTCTTGTTACTTTTGCTTGTAGGAACCATAAGCTGTTTCTCCTCTGTGATACCCCTTTGCCATCCTGAAACCTCTACACACTAAGAGCTAAATAAACCTATTCCTCTTTAAGTGTCAGGTATTCTGTCTCGGCACTGAGAGAAAAGTAACTAACACAGAAATGTGGTACCAGGAGTGGGGCCGTTGCTGTGACTGTACTTGACCATGTGTTTGGGAAAATTTGGAGCTGGCTTGGGGGAAGGGAAAGAGGTAGGAAAGGTTTTGAGATGCCAGGTGAAATACTAGTACCGGAGCACCTGAGACTGTACTGTGTGGGAGGTTCTTTTCTGAGCTTAGAAGACCAGAAAGCCAGTGAAGATCAGGCTCAGGAGGTTTCTGCTGGAAACAAGGACTGCACTGGCTGCTAGGCTCTAGATAATGCGTGTTATGTCTCAGCAGAAAGTTTGCTTGCATTTTTCTTTTGTTCAGAGACTTTGCCCAAGATTCAGATGAAAGGCAATAGGCTAATTAATCTTGCAGAATAAATTTTAAGACAGTCTAATGTTGAGGTGGTAGCATGCCTACTGTTGGGGGTCTTTTAGCTAGATTTATGTTGAGAATTAAGAACTAAGAGCTCAGCAGAATGATTTGAAATGTTTTGAGTTTGGCCAGAAAGGAAGCTTTAGGACAGACCTTGGCATCAGCAACGTGGTGCTGATTCTAGGTGCATGCAGAATGCAAGAGCAGTGGAGTCAGGAAGGCGTCCATCCAGATTTCAGGATAAGGTGCCCCCATCAGGGCAGTGTGTGAAGCTGTGTGAAGCCAAAGGTGCAGTGGAGACTCTGGAAGTTCGGAGAAGTGAGAAATTCTGAGGAAAACTTCAAGGAGGGAGCAGAATTGGCCCAAGAGAGAAGCCATTAAAGCTACAACCACCACAGTGCTATGGGGGTGGAGCCACCTGAGCCCTTTGAAGTTCACGTCTTGCCACAGATTGCCTTGGATGCTGCACATGGAAGTACAGGACTTAATGTTTGCCCTGCTGCATTTTGAAATTGCTTTGATCTCATTTCTTTGTATCCCCTCTTTGTGCCTTTTGGAATGGTAATGTTTATGTGGTGCCACTGCATGTTGGAAGTGTTTAACTTTCTTTTCATTTGTATAGGAGCTCACAGCTGATAGTTTGCCTTAAATCTCAGAGACTTGGGACTTAGGACTTTTTAGCAATGCTGAAACTATTAGGACTTTGGTAACACTTAGAAATGGCCTGAATGGTTTTTGCATAAGAGGGTGTTCATGAGTCTGTGAGGGTTAGGAGCAGAATGTTGTGACTTGTGTCCATATGGTCCCCCCACCCCAGGCTCATGAAGTCTTAGATGGAGCTTTTTAAGAGGTGGCTAAATCTAGAGTGTGTGACTGATTCATGGTGCAATGCTAGGCTCAAGGGCATGAACACTACCTGCTCTAAGTAGTCTGGATAAGATAAAAGGGGCAGAAAGATGCTCTGAAATTTCCTTGTTTGCTTGCTGTTGGTGTCTTCTGACGTCCTGAACTGTTTCTCCTTTGTTATGCTCCTCTGCCATTCTGCTTGGACACAGCCAGTGATGGACTGAATCCTCTACAAATCCTCTGCTGTGAGCTCAATACACCTTGCCCCTTTTACTTTGAGTATGGGATATTTTCTCTCAGCAATGAGGTAAAAGTAATTAAGACCCCATGAAAGGTGAATGTTTGAATGATTCAGGGTATTGAGGCAACCTCTACCACACATCTAAAGGTACTCAGGAAAGGGCCTTCCACCACTGTTTCAGAAAGTAGCAAGGAGGAGGCCTGTGTTGAAAGTTGGGGGAAGGGGCATATTTTGAAGGCAATGCATTTTTTTATTGTAATGGTTTTAAAAGTTAAACATTCACTGCAGTTTTAAATACACCTTGTATTTAAAATACACCCCACCGTCTCCCTTCCCCAAGAGACTATGGGGATAACCAGTAGTCTGGTTTCCATCCTCTGAGCCCCCCTCCCCCAGATTCCCCTGATCCCTGGGGATCTTGTTTCCTTTGGGAGCTGCCTGTTCTCAGAATGAGAAAGGAGCACATTCTGTTTTCTCTTGTGCCCTGCTCCCTTCCCTCCTCACAGAGCAGGAATTTCCCATTGTTTTTAAAAAGGCTTTTCTTTAATATTCACTTTCATGGTCCTCCTGGATGTGGCTGTGAGGGATCTTTGCCTGTCTGCATGGCCATGACCAGTTAGAAATCTGTAATTATTGTCTGTCCCGAGGACCTATGGCTGCATTTTTGGGAAGAAGCCTTGAAGCTGTATTTCTGGGGAGCTCCAGAATACCTAGAACCCGCTTGGTTGTATTTTTGCTGTAATGTGGGTTCCTTAACAAGAAGCAGGCAAGGACCCCAGAGCCCCGGGCCAGGTCCCTCCTTCTAAGGCAGTGCGCAGCCTGTTGGATTGGAATTTCCTGGCGAAACGCAAAGCTGCAACAAAGCAAAGCATTTTTCAGTTTCTGGGGATTGCTACTGTAAGCTCCTTGTATAAAGAGGTAAAAAATAGTTTCCTATTAACCCAGAAGAATTATATTTATCACACAGACCAGAATAGAACATGTGGCCTGCATTGGAAGTTTGGTTTGCTACTTTTAAGGAATTCTGTTTTGTCACGCGGCCCAGATGGAGATGTTGATTTGACTCTGGCTCCTTCTCTGAACACTCTTTCTGCTGCGTTTTCTCCTTTCATCTGTACAGACCATATGTTGCCATCCTTGTGCTAGGGGAGGAGGGGTGGGAGGCTTACGAGCCATCTGGGGAGGGCTCAGGTTTGGAGTCGCCCTCAGTTCGTTGATCTTGGCCAGCTTCTTCCTCTCTAAGCCTCAGTGTCCCCATCTGTAAAATAATGTTCCTAACAAATTTCCTCTGTGGTGGACACTGTTGTCTGATAGAGATGTAAATAGGTCATCCAGGGACACGCTATGCAGGACAGAGGGAACAGGATCCCTGAGTAGAGCCTGGTGACTCCTGGCCACTGCCTGCCTCTGGCCAGTGAGGGTAGCCGGACACCTGCTGTCTGGATCAGGCTGCCTCTGGCTTTTATAAAAATTTTGGTTTATTGGTTTAGGCTCTATTGAGGACACCAAATTCTTTAACTTTTTCTTTCAGTTTACATGAAAAATGAAAGACATTCTTAGTAGGCATCACCCAAAAATACAACATAAAAAGGATTTTCTTTGGCTAAGCCTAATGTACTCTTTTGAATTTCTGAAAATTTGTTTTCTT
>PVIC010028649.1:0-23065 GCA_004025085.1 Thryonomys swinderianus
TTGTTGGTGGGCGTGTCTCCACGCCCAGCATTATATGTGGTTACCAGGGATCAAACTCAGGTCCTTCCGCTTGCTAGGCAGGCGCCGGAACCACTGAGCTAACCCTCCGGCCCAAAATATTATATCTTGACTAGAATTTCTACACATGATACACTATAGTTTATTTCCACGAAAAAGCTAGGGGAATTAAAAAAAATCAAAATATGCCCATTGTTTGCCTAAAACCTATCACTGGTCCCATTCACTCATAGAGGGATAAAGTAACAATTTTGGGACATAATTTATTAACCATTTCTTTGTCTAGCACAGATTGCTATCTGATCTGTCCATTTCTCCCACCACACTCCCGCATAACCTCTGCCATTCCTCCCCTTCCTCTCCTACACAGCTCAAGTTTTTGTGGCTTTTTAAATGATTGTTCCCTTAATCTGCTTATCTTTTTTCTTTAACCCTAACAAGTAAGTATTCAGCTTAAAAAAGGAAAGGTGTCTGTACCAGTTCCCAGGGCCAGGGCTCATAATCTTTCATGTTTCCTTCATCTAGGCCTGAATTCTTTCACGTGATCTTAAACATCATCTTAAATATCATCACTACTGCCCAGCAACCCCAGACCTACTTTCTATCATCTTCTTTATGACTTAGTGAAGTGTTCTTTCTGGGGAGAAATTTTTAATGGCCTTGTCATCCCTGTCCCATACCCAAGCTCCGCTGGATGTACTCTTCAATATATTTTAGAAGCCTGTGTTTCTCCTGTCCCAGCTCTTCCTTCACTGTCATGCAATCACTACTAGAATCTATGCTTTGAGAGAGCATGAGGGTGTATATTGGTTGCATCACACATTTGTGTCTTGGAATTAGCACCACATGAGAAGCATAGTAGGGATTTGATAATTTTTAAAAATGAAATGTTGTATTTGTTTGTTTGTTTTGCATTACTGAAGACTGAAGCCAGAGCCTCGCTCATTCTAGTCAAATGCTCCAGCCTTACACTTCGCTCTCTGTTCTTTTCTTTTCAGTGCATATTCATAATGCATCATAGGCATTCACTTTGGGAAATCTAGATCTCCATCATATCACATCATATCACAATCATTTTGATCACTTTACCCCTCCCTCCTTTACCTAAGTTCTCTCTCCTCCAAAAAGTCAGTCTGTTTGTTTCACACCATCTGTCCTTTACTTGACTCTTTAATTTTAATTTTGAGTGTCTCAAATAAAAGAAACTGTGATAGTCAACTTTCTAATCTCATTTTTTAAATTAATTTTGATACAGGATCTCAATAAATTGCCTATTTTGACCACAAAGTTAGAGTACTTTTGTGTCAGCTTCCTGAGTAGCTGGGATTATAAGCTTAAATGAGAAGAAAAAACTGTTTTTAGATCTTTCTTGTATTATTAGGGTCTGAATTGTATTATTTTTACACAATTTTTTACACTTCCTTTTACACACCACCCATTTTTTTTTCTACCTCTGCATAGTTTTGTTTTTATTTTGGGGGCTTTTTTTCATAAATCTAATGTTCCTCAGAATGTATGACTAAGTGAATAAAAGGACGCTTTTTACATCTTTAAAAAAAAAAAGAAAAGAAACCTGGATGTTGTGTTGTTGATAAAGATACTAAAACTGATAGTTTAAGTCATAAAGTTTTATCTAACTTCCCCAGGACTGACTGGTCTGAGAGTAGGAATGATATACATTTGTTTGGATACCAAATGCTAATGATGCTAACACAGGGTCTGCCATATAGGAATAATTTAATGAATAGATGTTGAATGGAATTGAAAGGTTAAGGATAACATAAAACAATTTGACCTTTAAAGAGGAATCACATTATTTGATTACTGTTCCTTATGAACATTTTTAGTTTATAAAATTTTAAACATTTTTTGTTACATTCGTATGGCTTATTTTCATGTAAAAGATAATTTGTGAAAATAGTACACATATCTTCCCTTATCAGAGCATTTACATTTTGGGAAGTTGATGCTGGATTTTGTTTTAAAAAAGAAAACAAAATAAGTGTGAAATTCATGTTTGAGTTTATTTCAATGTATTAAATTTATATGTTAAAACTTCTTTGAAATATTCTCTTTTGGATACCATGAAACTATATTAGATCTGAGTTTGTTAAGGATGTTGCACAGTTTTAGAGTCGTAATTATTTTAATGGCTGCTCTCAGCAAATAGATTTCCATAGGAAAAATAATCTTGAATACATGAAAAGTGAAGTCTATCTTCTTTGTTTCAATTTATACATTGTAGATAACATAGCAATTTTTAATTCATCTCTGAGAAATATGATACAGTAGATAATTTATGATGGTCAGTGTTTAAAATTGTATAACACCACAACCAAACTTATTTGTATTTCTGTCACATGGGTTGTTCAATTATATTTAAAATAATTCATTTAAAAAGTAAAATAATTCATTTGAAAAATGTAGCCAGTTTAATAAGATTTTCTTGTTCTTTACAAAAACTATGTTTGTTGTTTGAACTGTATTTTCGTAATATCCTAGTGAACCATTGTATTAATTACTAAGCCTAGAGTTAGAATCTTAATTATAGAGCCACAGATAAAGTAGCAAATGGATTCCACAGGATTCACATAATAGGTATGTACACCAGGGATATGCTCTTGAATATGCTCAAGTCATGGACCTGCTTGTGACTTGTGCCTAGCTTCCCTCTCTTAAATAAATTGATGTCCTTGTGTCTTTACACTGAAAAATTATCCACTGTCGTTTAAAGGACTTCTTACAGCACCTTAGTTCAGAAATTGAAAGAGGTGACGTATTGTGATATTCTATGTCACATAGTTCTCAGCATGGTCATATGAAGTCAGAACTGCCCCATGATTTTTAGAGGTGGAGGGTTAGATTGCAAATGGCAGCCCATATACTATCTATTTAATATTTTTTAGGTATACATCAGGCCAATAGTGAATTAAATGAAAGATATTCCAACACTCCTTCTTGAAGAATACAGACAGCATCATGATGACATGGGAGTCTCTATTTAACTTAGAATTTTCAGACTCCTTGGAGTTCTGTGCTGGACTGAAGTGCCTTGAAAGAATGATCACAAGCCTCTCGCGAGACCTATTCAGGTCTTAAATAGTTGGGATAAGAGCAAATGTACAATATCTTGTTACTGATTCATGTATAATGCATAATAAATCTCTAGAGTTTATCTTACTTAACTGAAACCTAATGCCTATTATTGGTTAATGACTATGCCCTTGTCTGCTGGACCCCACCCCCGGCCCTGATGACTGCCCTCCCAGTCTTTGATTTTATGAATTTGACTGTTTTATATGCTTTATATAAATAGAACCAAGTAGTACTTGTCTTTCTACACCTGGCTTATTTTCCATGGTGTAGTATCCTTAAGGTTCATCCATATTACCTAATATTGCAGAATTCCATTCCTTTTAAAGAGCTGAATACTATTCTATTTTACTGATATACAGTGGACCAGTTACAGCCACCCTGACATACAAATAACTTGGGTGAATTGGTTTAATGGAAGATTTCTGTGTCTCATGTTAGCCTTAGCATGTGCCCAGGTAAACATCCAGATCTCAACTGTACTAACTTAGTTACAACCAGGCCTCAGGAAATGACTGATCAAGTTCATAAATTAAGGCTCCACTCAACCACATTTTCATCTATTCACCTCTTAATGGTAATTAAGTTTGTGTCCACATCATAGCTCTTGTGAATCTGCTGCCTTTTATTCCTACCTCCTTCACTCCATATTGTCCTGTGAGAGTCTGTGCAGATATGATTCATGCCACCCCACACTCACATGTTCAGGTTCTACCCACTCACGTCAGGCACAGCCTTTCCCCTTGGCCATCCCTAGAAGATGACTTAGAGGCTTGTAACTTGAGAATGCCCAGAGGGGCAGTCCTAAGTAGAAATACTGGACTGCACCAGAGCTGGACTTTCCAAAGCACAGGGCCCACATTAGGGTCCCACCTTTCCCCAAAATAACACCGATATTTGGATTCTACACCTAATGCCTAAGAATCCAACCTTTTCCCCAAATAACACCATTTACACTGTGTGTCTTAGTGGCCTGAATTAGAGTGAACCAGAGACAGTCCCACCAAAGTGGTTTATATCTAAGTACTTTTTATGAACTTAATTTCCCAGTTTGGTTATGAAGTTATCTTTATAGAAAGTAAATGCTTTAAATGTTCATCTTTAATAAACCACTAGCACATGCATTCAAAACCAAAATTATAAAGAACATTTAAAAGATTCAGTGTCTAAATAACTTAAAAATAGTCTAAAATGAAAGTGTACTTCAATCCAACATGTGTGAAATGGAAGCAGTATTGATCTGAAACCCACTTAGGAAGCATTGTTTAAAGTAAGGAATAAAATACATTTAAAATCAATTTATTTTCATTTCAGTTGTATGAAAATCTTTCAATCTACCTTAACCTAATTGAAACACGAGGGAGATGAATTAAAACATATAATCCGCCAGAAGGGAATTTGGCTCACAAGAGATAATGCACTGAACACATATAATATTTGAGTTAAAAAATAGAACTCTGCCAATTGGACAACAAAATGTTCAAATATATCTGTTCCTTTTAGTATAAAACAAGAAATAATTCTATACAAACCTGAGGCATTGGGTGTATAAAGACTGTGAATGAATGCATGCAACATGAAAAATAAATTCTAAACTGAAAAAAATGAGGAAAACTAAAAGCTTATTTGATTTCAGGGGAAGAGGAGTAAGATTCCTATAAAAATGAATTGTATAGTATTAAACAGATTGTTTATGAAATATTAATGGCATATTGTCCTGAACTTGCCTTCTGCTGTTTCCATATAGATGAGTAAATTTCAAAGAGAAATATGCCACGAATAATTACGTGATTGAGTGTGACTACGTGAGATTACTCAAAAGGCATTTCTTCTTTTACCTTCATTTTCTTCTGTTATTGGAGCACTTCATAACCAGAAAATTTTATCTGCAAACTCATGAGACTTGCTTAATTTGATTTTGAAACATTAATTAGTCCAATATGAAGATACTGATGGCGTAGGAGAAATTCTGCTGGTTAATATTTTGAGTTTTGTTGTGTTAAGAATTTCTCTATGGGGTCTAAATGTTGTTGGTCTAGCAATGAAAAGTGTAGCTCAGGCCTGAATGAACCAGTGAAGCCCAGTAATAGCTCCTATATGAGCATATGACAAATGTGGAACCAAGGAGATGCAAGGAAATCTACTATGAAAGCTTGCAGACAAGCATGTTCCTCTTGCTTTGGACTTGGTAATGTACAGGTGTGGTACTGAGAGTAGCTGGCCTGAGGTAAGGTTGCACGCAGAGAAAGAAAACCAAGAGAACTGGGAGACGCAGAGCGGAAAGCCAATCAAATTTAGCCTGCAGAACCCTTGTAGATTTTTTTAAATGAGATTAAACAGGTGGATTTGCTCTGTTTTTGCTGTCGTTTTGCTAGTTGGAGCCCAGTTTTATATTATGAGCGACCTTATGTAAGAACCTCACTCTCACAGTTGCCTTCTGTATGATAGGCACTGTAATGTGAAATAGGCAGGGTGCACAGGAAAGTTAACAGATTAAAATGTGCAGGCCTTGCAGTGAGACTGTCCGTACTCATGTTAGCTCTGCCACTATGTTTTGCACCATTTACAGTGTTTCACCTCTCCATAATCACATCTACTTTGGTGGACTTGTGGCAATTAATGCACAGCAGTGCAGTCATAGGGTAAGGAAACACTCAACCTTAGGCACTGTTTCCATTAGGCTGCACCATACCATTGCATTAAAATCATACAACCACGCCATTGGGTATTTTCAGCTTCGCCTTACGGATGAGGCAGTGAAAGTTCAGATTGAATGACTTTCTCAAGGTCATTCCTCTAGGAAATAATCCGTTTTAAGCCAAACCTCACTTCCAAATTCCTTACACCTCTGTCACTCACAACCTGACATTCACATATACAGGAATATTTGAATGTTTGGTCCCTGCTGACTTTCCATAATATAACAGTCTCTGATATAGTAAGTGTTGATAAATATTTTGAACAGTGAATCATTTTCCTTATACACTGTACAATTTAGTGAGTGAGGAAGACAGGTAAGAAAATGATTTTAAAGGGTTATTTGGTTTTTTAAATTGATTTTGTACTATAACAGTGCTTTTTTTTTTTTTTGAGACAGGGTCTCACTTTATAGTTCGGGCTGGCTCTGAGCTCACTATGTAGCCCAGGCAAGCCTCGAACTCAGCAATCCTCCTGTCTCTGCCTCCCAAGTGCTAGTTTATAGGCGTGAGCCACCACGCCCGGCACTGTGGTATGTCATATTGATTGCTGGTGGGTGTGAGTCTCCACGCCCAGCATTGTATGTGGTTTCCGGGGATCGAACTCAGGACCTTGCGCTTGCGAGGCAGGCACCGGAACCACTGAGCTAATCCTGCAGCCCTAACAGTGCTATTTTTAAGGGATGGGGCAAGAACATTTTTTTTTCCTGAGAAAATTCCTAGATGTATTGTAATAAGTTCTGCTGATGCTTTCATTAATGGCAGATACAGACTGCAGAGATCAGCTAATGGTCTCTTGGGGTAAGGTGAAGGTGCGTATTTACCATGAGCATTTTTCACCGTTAAAGTCATACCTTTAGTGAATCAATATCCTATATCTTTGGTTTTTATTTTCTCTGTGTTTTGACATTTCAAAATCCCACTCTTAAGAAGTCTGTGAAGCCTGAATTCCCACATCTAGCACTTCAGATCCCTACCAGCTCCTCTCAGATGGCAGCAGAGTAAGTTTGGAGACTTGAATATATATTCAAGAGGCTTCTCTTTTTTTGAATGAAGAGGCTTTTCTTCATGTTTATCCATCGGCGAGCATCTGGGTGCTGACCGTGTAAATCCAGGCAGGAATTTCATTGCTGAATCTAATCTGTGACCACAAAGCTAGTGGAAAATGAACAGAATATCTGTGTCTTACATATACTAGAAGAAAGGTGACCTGGGAATGTTCCATTGCCATCTACAAGGACTCTCTTTTTCCTCATGACTAAGTTTACGTGGAAAAACAAATGAAAGAACACAAGTTTGTTCGGCAGAGCAGGATTGAAGAAAGACAAACAGATGGTTATAAGGAACATTTGCCCAAACTACATGGGAAATGAAAGAAATTAGATTCATTCAGTACAAGAATCATTGTTTAGAAAAAGAGATTCCATTTTGTGTGGTCAATTCCCAAATTGTTATCTGCTATCCCGAGTTAAATTCAAACTCGGAAACATTTTTTGCATGGTTATTATGTCTTTTGAAGGGACCTATGAGAGCCTCATTCTGAGAATGTAATGATCAGCCTTCCAGATTGATCCCTTATTTCTATCTCTCTGCCTAATTTCTGATTCCTATGTATTCCATACTTGTCCTTCAAAGAAATGAAAGGAGGAAAATGTCCATAATACTGTCAAGGCCTTATGATACGTCACAGATTTCTGTTTTTTTAAAGTTTAACTTTTACCTAAGTAAGTTAAATTTTTCATTGTTTCTTGAATTGATTTATTCAGTGAACACCCTTGAGAGTTTTACGTGAGACAGGTCAGGTTTAATCAGGCATTAGAAACTAATCATAAACATCTGTTGATTGGGACATTTTGTGTTTGAAGGATATAGACCAATGTTAAATGAGGAGGAAAGAGCCAGCAGAACTGAGATGAAATCCACCCCTCTCACCCGCCCCCCGCTTGATCTCTGGAATGTGCTTTACAAGCCTTGAACCTCAGGTTTCTCTTCTGCAAAACTGCAGAGTATCTGGAGAAATAAGGCAACGCCTGCGCCTTAATGTACTAAAACAGAACATTAATTATTATCATTATTATATTCTCTAGATGATTTATACCTTCATACCTTTTGCTAAGACATATTTGCAGGTACTAACTAAAAGCATGTTCACATTCTGAAAGGAAAATACACATGTGAGGATGGGAAAATGGATTTTGTTTTATCTTGGAGTCCTGTGTGGTAATATTAGTACACGTAGGGACTTCCACAACTTGCTTGTGGTGTGATTTTGGATCTCCTTAATAAGGCACTTCCTTAGTTTTCAATACTTGGAGTTTCATTCTTCCCCTCAGTGTAGCTCATAGAGGTCAACAGCAACTTCTTTCTTGCCAAACCTGACAAATACATTTAGTCTTCACAATGTTTGAACATTTTGCAACAGATGCTGCTGGGAAAACACTTTCCCACTTGAGGGAATTTAGCTTCTGTGACTTCACTGTCTCCTACTGGTCCTGATAGTCTTGACTTTTGCAGTCTCCCTATTTATCCCATGTGCTGGAATCTTCTCTTCTGCATGTATGTCAAATGTTGATGTTCTCGGTTTATCCTAGACTCTCCCAATTGTGAACTCTTTTGGATATCCTCATTCATTCATTCCAAGGTGCCAACTATTGTTTATCATTCCAGCCTGAAATCTTTCTAGACTTGTATATCTAACTCCTTGCATTTGAAATTCTACACAGCACTTATTGTTTAGATTCACCAAGTTCAAAAGTGAAACTCCATTATTTGCCCTCATTGTCAATATCTCAGCATCATCAAGCAAGTAATTTTCTCATTTTGCTTGTTTGCCAAACACTGGCACTACCATCCCCACCCCCCACCTGGGCACCTCGTTGATCAGGTCCTGCCAAAGGTGCAATAAACCATCTCCTGAACCTATCTATTTCTTTTCATTTCTACTAACACGTTTGAACCCAGGTGGAACTCACCTCCTACCGCACTGGCTTTCCGAGCTCTTTACCATGTATTCTTCCAGTCGCTAACTCATGCCGCTCCAGGTTACCCTCCACTTATCTTTCCCTTGCTGAAAGTTTTGCGAATGTTTGTCTGTATGTCCATAATTTCCAAGCCTGGCCTTAGCATATTAGCAGGTGCTTAGGGTTCTGATGTGCATGAAGGAACAAGTTATATAAACATTTCATGGTTTATCAGGTTTCTTAGTATGTCGAGATGGATATCTAAAGTTGGGGTACAGTTGTTTAGTCCTTTAATAGGCATTTAATAGCTCTTGCATCCTCTCTTAAGAAGTGGTAGATGCTTCTATCCTCTTCTTCAACTGACACAATATTTTTGAGATAAGGGACTATCATAGTCATGAAATGGATATCAAGGGTCCAAAGAAATCGAGAGCATTTTGTCCAAACTAAGAGGCTAATGCATCCAGACTTGAAATATCTTTTTATCAGATTATACTTCTGGACTCCCAGAGTGGGGCTATAACCCTGAATGACATCGTCTTTCATGTCATACCAAGAATGAGGACGAAGAGGCAAGGGTACTGAGGAAAAGTCCAGATTTGACATGGAGAGATATAAAAACAACTTGTAGCAAATTCTCATTTCCTCATTTTAAGGAAAAAATAGCTTCTTTGTACCAAGCTTACATTCTCTGTCAGGAATCATTTTTCCACTCCTTTCAGGGGAAAAAAGGAGTTAGAAGCAGTGAGGTATAACAATCCTATTTTCTCTTAGATGCTAAGTAGTAGGAGGAAAAATATTAAAATATATAAGTGACCTTTCTCTTCCTTCCTTCTTGTTTCCCCATAACATCTCTTTTCTTACATATTTGTGCTGTGACAGAGACAGTCATCAGTTAAAATATATGTTCACCTTTTATAGAAGAGTTGTTGCTGCCATTCAGCCTCCAAGCCACGCCCCCACGAAGTTAGAGCCATATAATCAGCTCTTATCAATAAAAGGAGTGGAAGTTATATCACAGTCAGACCTTTGGCATCTTTTTTTCCTCCACTTGCTGAACTTAGAGAAAGGATTTCAAAGTCCTAGGTGATGAAGGAGCCCAACACCCAGCCTGAAGCACCATGTGGAAGAAAATTCTTTGCAGACAAAAAATGTCTATTTTGGAGGATACTTTTTTTATTTAAAATATAGTTGATGTATTGTAGCAAGTAAAATTAACCTCACTAATACATACCACTCAATATATGTGCTATAAAGAGAAATACACAAATTCTTAATAGAGAAAATATAGAAATAAATGTATTTAGAAGACAGTCTATCTCTTCCTTTTATAACTGTATGGAATAAGTAATATATCTTTTGGGAGAATATTAAAATCTCAGGCAGCTAAATTACATTGACTTTCAATTCTGTACATATATATTTTTCTCATCAAAGTTTAGTACCACTGATAAATAAGTTTATTTGTTTCTTTTAATTTCTAAATTTAAACCTCTAAATTTGCCTTTAAGGCAAAATTTAAGTCGCATTGTAGAATGAGATTAGATCAACACTTTCCAAGGATAATTTTAGTTCTGTGTAACCTTAAATGAAGTCAGCTAATAAAGCATTAAATTAGCATGTTATAAAACTTCCTGAAGTTTTAATACGCTTTTTAAGTGGCAACTCTGAGCTTATTATCTCTAAAATGAAAGTAAAAATAAATGCCGTTTGGTTGGTAATACGGAAGTGAGGCCACATTTATCAAATTTAACAAAATATTTTGTATTTGAATCATAAAGTATGCATTTTCTAAGAATTCTCATACAAGTGTGTTTATGAAGAAATTTATTTGTCTGCAGTCAGTAGCCCTGCAGTCTATACACCTCAATTTGCTTGACTTCAAATACATTCACTGACATTTGCCTTCAAACTACCTCAAATGTTTTTGTAGAAATTATATCCTTCATTTGCTTTCATCCAGGAGGACACTTAGAAATGATTGCAGTGATAACTAGTGCTTGTTAAAGGTTCAAATTTTACAAAGGGCCTTTATATTCACTTTCTCACTTGATTTTCCTATAAACTCGTTAGGAGACAACTATCACTATCTCTGTCCCATTGAGGCCTGAAGAGCTTCAGGAGACTGCCTGGTTTCTTCAAGGTCACCAGGGGGCAAACTCAAGCTGTCTTTTCCCACTGTCATGCTTCTCATGAAAATTCATATTCAATTTAAGGGGAGGACTTAGAAAATTAATTCCTCCAGAGACTCAAATCTCAAATGATAAATTAACGATCTTGCCTAAAGAAGGGAAAAGTATAGTATTTTGTTATTCCTTACAGTAATTTTCTACACATGCATTATTGGTGGTATAATTTTCCACATAGTTAAATCTTTAAATAAGCATAATCCAGTAGAAGAACATTATGTAACAATGGAACTCATCTATCCCCGTTCTCCCCACTAAGTGCATAGGGCTACCGCGCCTCAATACTGTGACTAAGAAGTATAATATACATTTTTATTTTACTTGTTATCAGTGAGTATTTAAATTTCAGGAGCCCCATCTGACTAGTAACTGTTGGACAGTGCAATTATGGAAAATTTGAATTTCTTTCTTTCTTCCTTTAAACTTTACTTATTTTTTAATGGCAGCATTTTTTGATTAAAGTGTTTTTGTGTACTTTTGTTCTATATGAAGTCAAATATGGGGTTTTTATCATTTCTATTGTTTATATTCTACTCTCAACCCAGAGACAGTGTTCAGGCATCTTTATCCCTGCTCGTTGTTGCCTAATTATAGTGTTTTTAACTTCTTTGAATGCCTGTCGCCTATCTGACATTGCCCTGCTTCAGAAATGCAGCCGTATGGTGAAGGGAAGCACACACGTCAACCAATTCCAGCCAAATTAATACTAATTTAATTATAGCATTGGGATCTGCTATTATGTTTATTGGAGAAAAAAAAGACATTTATAGCCAAAAAGATGGCTGAATAGAAACCGTATTTGTTGGAAATATGATCACACAGCGCATCGGGCTTGCTGCATTTCCCAGCCTTCGCTGAACTTCCTGTTCTCCTCAGGAATCACAGTGATGATGATGGCGTGGACAATGACAGTACCAACACCTGTATGTTATAGTGATGCTGCTTCTGCACATGATAGTAATAATATTGGATATTATTTCTGAAATAATAATGAAACATTTTCAATATTTTATTTTTCTACCATCAACAGTTTTTTCTTTCCCTGAAATATTTTCTCTGTGTTAATTTAGACAATCATAACAATCCCTTAAGCATTTCTGATATTATAGTCATTTTTAAAACAAGGTAAATAAGTTGAGATACTTGCTCCAGGTCATACAGTCATGGAAAGGGCTCTACAGCCCCTGCTTCTAAGGACATACTGTACTGACCATCCTACAGTTTAATTTTTTTTTTTTGAGACAGTGTCTTGCTTTGTAGTTCAGGCTGGTCCTGAGCTCTCTATGTAGACCAGGCAAGCCTTGAACTCAGCAATCCTCCTGCCTCTGCCTCCCCAGTGCTGCAATGACAGCCATGAGCCCCACCCCCAGCACTGTGGTATGTGGTACTGATTGCTGATGGGTGTGAGTCATCATGCCCAGCATTTTTTGTGGTTACCGGGGATCAAACCAGGGACCTTGTGCTTGCTAGGCAGGTACTGGAATCACTGAGCTAAATCTCTGACCCCTTTTTTATTCTTTTCTATAATAGCAAACTATATATTCTTTTGGGGATATTCAGAGGAAAGCTATTTCCACTTCCATATATTTCTGTCAGGTTCACTGTACTTTTCCTTTTCTTTATAGCAGCAC
This sequence comes from Thryonomys swinderianus, assembly GCA_004025085.1. Taxonomy (NCBI): domain Eukaryota; kingdom Metazoa; phylum Chordata; class Mammalia; order Rodentia; family Thryonomyidae; genus Thryonomys; species Thryonomys swinderianus. The sequence goes on from PVIC010028649.1 coordinate 12,588, forward strand.
CAGTCTCTTCCTTTAAGTTTTAAAGCAAAATCTTTTTGTTTCTCTATTTTAATCAATTGGATATTATTAACTCGGAGGGATTGGCACACGTTGATATTGTTAGTGGAAGAAAGTCTTTTATTATTTAGAGTTTTCCCCCAAATATTGATTATCAAACTCTGTTAATGTGGAGGGTAGTAAAGCAGAACAAATTCTGTTTCCTTCCCTGGCACCCTTTATTATAGACTAACATGCTAATACTTCCCAGATCTTGGGCACATGCAAGTATATCAAGGACCCTACATTTAATTTTCCTAGGAATTCTTCAAATTCTTCAAATTGTTATTTTCTCATGTTGAGAAAACTTAAGGTCAACAGTTAGGACTGCATAAATGTTGTAAAGAAGGTGCCTAGCAAAATGCAAGCCAACTTATCTTTGACTTCAATCCCAAATTCTTTGTTGTTATATATCACATTGTTTCCCTGTTCGTGTTTCCCTTGTGTTTCCCCGTTTGTGGTGTGATCAAATTTTTTGTACTATTCTGAACCTCTTTTCCTTTGAATGTATATAAATAGTACATAGAAAATATGGGGCAGGTAGTAAATGCCTATGCATATGTATGCATGTGTTTCTGTCCTAATATCAGCTGATAAAAATTAATTTTAAAATCAACATTGTAATACCTCTTTAATTGACTTTTCCTCCTAAAAGTTCCATAGGACTTGCACATGGCATACTGATTCCAGAGGAGTTCAGAAAACAGAGATGTTAGGCTCATAATTTATTTGTTCAGATGTTGTATTGGTATAAAGGACTAAATTAGATAATCCTTCTACTTTCCAAATTGTGTGCCCAGATTGAGTTCCACAAAGAAAAGACAAGTCTTAATGCTGACATTCCGTAGCTCACCAAATTATTGACTTAGCTAAAATCAAATCTTTAAAGGTTGTTGTCATGCTCAAATGTCATATGCTTACTCATATAGAATGAAGTAGGATTTTATTGAATTTTAGTTATTTTATCAGTAACTGCTTAATAACTCAAAATAGCAATTCATGTCACAGTTTTCTCTAATAAAAATCCAGGCCATGCCGGGTGTGGTAGCTCACACCTGTGATCCCAGCACTCGGGAGGCAGAGACAGGAAGATTGCTGAGCTTGAGGCTTGCCTGGGCTCCATAGTTAGCTCAGGGCCAGCCTGGACTACAAAGCGAGACCCTGTCTCAAAAAAAAAAAAATTCAGGCCCTTTTATTGAAATCTTAAAGCAAATTGACATGTCAATGATTTCGGATCACATAAGTAATGCATATCTACTAAGTCTAAAAATAGAATATGTCCACAATTTATTTTTATTTAACATTAATTGAACTATATTGTGTTTAGAAAATAAAATTACTTTATTTTACCTTAATGGTTAAGAATTTACATTTATTGTATGATTCACACACCACATTTAACTTTAAATATGAAATAAATATTTTAAAATTATATGTAAGACAAAGCAGTGTTGTCTAATAGAAACAAAACATGAGCTAAATATATACCTTTTAAAAATTTTGTATCTCTGTTGCTACATTGTATATACACATTGTGATAACACTGGATATTGGGAATTTGTACCACCATATGAAATGATTTAATTCTCATTTTTCCCCATTCCCCTACCCACCCCACAACCTTCAACCCCCTAAATACAGATTATTATCATATTGTCTTTACCCCCTCATTACTCCTACACCACGTTTTGCTTTGCATGTTAATAAGTTCTACAATGTATTTTTATTTCACAATACATACATTGTAGAACTTACTAACGTCTTGAATTTCTCATACCAGAGAACAGATATGGTATATACATATATGTGACCTACTTATTTCACTTAAGAGTATGTCCTGAAGTTACATCCATTTGAGTATAAATGACTCAAAGCTATCATTCTTTACTCTATTTTATAGAAAAACCACATCTTCTTTATCTAGTCTCCAGTTAAGGGCATTTGTCGTGGAAACAACCCAAATATATACTTTTAAATTTGCTATAATCAATAAAGCCTATCAACTAGTAAGGAGATAAAAAAGGTGTTTTTTTTTTAATGTGTATGTAACATGGAGTACTACTCAGCCATAAAGAAACATACACTGGAGACATTTATACCTAATGGATGCACATTGAGGGCATATTCATAAGGGAATAAGTAGGACACACATGCGTAAATGCCAGATTGTTTCTCTGGTGTGAGAAGCTGAAGGTGTAAATGAGTTCTAAACATATGATCGGTATTGTGCAATAGGAAGAAAGTATTCAAATGGCAAAGGGTAAAGGGCAGTAGGGGTAAGTAAAGAAGGGAAAGAAAAAAATTGATGGTATAAAAAGAAGAAACAGGGCTGGAGATTTACCTCAGCAGTTCCAGTGCCTGCCTTGCAAGCACAAGGTCCTGAGTCCAATCCTGGTAACCACATACAACAATACCGGTCATGGTGACTCACACTCACCAGCAATCAGTACCACATACCACAGTGCCAGGCGTAGTGGCTCATCCTAGCACTCAGGAGGCAGAGGCAGGAGGATTGCTGAGTTCAAGGCTAGCCTGGGCTAAAAAGGGAGCTCAGAGCCAGCATGAACTACAAAGCAAGCCCCTGTCTCAGGACAAAGAAAGAAAAAAAAAAAAAAAACAAAGACTGTATGTGTTTTACATCCTTATGTTGACCAATCCATATGACATTATCGATACGTAACACAATTTATGTGTTTCGCAAATCTATGGATATTTAGGTTATTTCCCTTTTAAAAAATTATATTCATTTCTTCATTTTTATACTTATTTTCCGGTGTACAAATAAAAGTTTCTCAAGGGTACAAATTTGCTAGAATTGTTGGATCAAGGGGTAATACACATGAAATAGATATGACTGATTTATTGCAATTTGTAGCACACATTTTTTACCATGTTAAGCAGTACATACTTATGCCCTTGATTGGACTAGAATACTTTATTGGAGCCAAAGTGAGCTGAGGGATTTTATGTGTTAATTAAGTGAAAGCTACACTATATTTACTGGGTCAATTCAGATGGTTAATTTTGGATAGATATATAAATACATATCTATGACTGGTTGCTAGATACAGTTAATAGCTTGCATTAGCTTTGTCGATAGAATGTTTAAATGTCTATGATTTAAATGAGATAAAAATTCACTGGGGGATTAGAGAACAGAAATTTATTTTGTCACAGTTCTGGAAGCTGGGCATTCGAGACAAAGGTGTGGGCAGGCTGTTTCATGGTAAGGTTTCCCTCCTTGGCTTTGAGTGCCACCTTCTCCCTGTAGGATCACATTGGAAGTAGTGAATGCTGATCCCTATTGACTACCACTCCTCTAGAGGAGCCACTCATAGCTGCATTGAGAAGCCATCCACATGACCTCACTTAACCTTAATTACTCTTTAAAGGCCTTAACTCCAAAAAATTTCCTTGGAGGTCATAAAACCTCATTCCCTACAAGTAAATATCTAAGAAGGGCAATATATTAATTAGTTACATAGTTAATGTTACTTTACTGAGAATGTCCTTGCATGAGGATTAAACTATTCTGAGAAAGGTAGGCGAATTTATCCTAAGTGAGAAACTGATCTGGCCAAGCTTGATTTTCAATCATAAAGTAGTTGAATCACTATGAGAGAAGGTTACTGTAAGAAAAATTGCAACTGAAAGTCTGAATTAAAGGAAAGTCAGGCTTTGTTGATAGGCCAACAAGAGCTAGAAATAGCCTTAATATATAGTAAGGCAGCCAGGCGGGGTGGTACATGTCTGTAATCCCAGAACTCTGGAGGCTGAGGCAGGAGCATTGCTGTGAATTCAAGGTCAGATTGAGCTACATGGTAAGATTCTGCCCCCCAAAAAATATGTGTATGATGAGTCAGCACATTCATGGTTATGATCTTTTCAAACATTTTGAACTCTTATCCACTAGAACCACACCTTTTTAAATTTTTTTTTCATTTTATCTTTATTGGTACATTGTATATATACATTGTGATCACACTCAATTTTGGGAATTTTCACCACTATATGGCACAATTTAATTCTCATTTTTTCCCATTCCCCCACCCACCCCATGGGCCCCCACCCCCTAAATACATAAGCTTTGTTTCCCTTTTTTATTAACAACACATTTTTCCTTTACCCCCTCATTACTCATTCCTCCATCACATTTCTCTTTCAATATTTTCTATTTCACAATATCCATCATACATTCTAGAACTTATTAATATCTTCAGTTTCTGATTCCAGAGAAAAGATATGATAATTACACATCTGTGACCTATTTATTTCACTTCTGAGTATGTCCTGAGCATACATCCATTTGAGTATAAATGACTCAAACTTATTCTTTAAGGCAGACTAGTACTCCATTTTATAGAAAAAACACATCTTCTTTATCCAGCTTCCAGTTGATGGGCAATTGGGTTATTTCCAAGATTTAGCTATCACAAACTGAGCTGCTATGAACATGGGTTCACATATGTCACTATGATATGATTCTTTTAATTCTTTTGTGTATACTCCTAGGAGGGCAATAGCAGGGTTAAACATACCTTTTTTAAAAAGCATTTTGAGGTGAATCCATAGAGAAAATTAACATTTATAAGAAACCACCATGTTTTAAAATTATGTCAAACTAACCGTTGTATCACACAAGAATTTTGAGATTCAATGAATTAGGTTTTTTTGAAGACAGGCAGCAAAAGTTAAGATATTCTATTAGAATATAACATTTTGAAAGCATAGAATAATATTCTCAGGAATTACAATCACAGTGTTGGAAATATGACTTAGGAAAAATTCATTCTATGTAATTTCATTGAAATAAGACATGTTGAAATGTTACATACAGAAGTTTTAGAAAAATTAAGATAATTATTTTACAAGTCTTAAAGCATTTGAAGAGAATATGATTAAGCTTATCATATTTAACTGCAACATAATGTAAAAATCAGAAAGAACTGAAATTAATATATGCAATTTTGAATATTTTAGGCAGTTTTAAAGTTTAGAATTAGAAGTTAATGTATTGACCTTATAAAATAATACATTAGGTATTTTTTGGCTTTTCTAATTTTGTGGGTTTTTTTTTTCTTTTTTTGGAGACAGAGTCTTGCTTTGTAATTCAGGCTGGCCCTGAGCTCACTATGGAGCCCAGGAAAGCCTGGAACTCAGCAATCCTCCTGCCTCTGCCTCCTGAGTGCTGGGATTACAGGTGTGAGCCACCACACCTGGCACTGTGATATGTGGTACCGATGGCTGGTAGGTGTGAGTCACCATGCCAGGTATTGTTGTATCTGGGCACCAGTGATTGAACCAAGGACCTTGCACTTGTTAGACATGCGCCAGAACCACTGAGCTAAATCTCTGGCCCAATTCATTAGTTTTAAAATCAACAATTATCCCATAACATTGGACAAATATCAAATTGATATATTGAAAAATTGTAAAATGAGATAAAACAACTAAAATAACTTATATAGAGCAGATAATCAAATTCTTAAGTGTGCATTTTTTAGAAACTTATGCATTGAAATACAGTACATGGTAATCTAAAACTCCTAGGAAAAAAAATCTAGTGTTTTGTTTTCACTCAAAGGAAGCAATTTGATATATTCTTGAGTTTGTTAAAAATTATAAATATTCTTTCTCTTCAGAAAATTCATATAAAAATTCATGAAATTATTTTTACTCTATGAAATAGAAAAGACCTTCACTTTAGATATGTCATAGTTCAGAAATGATTTATTAAGGCTCCAAAAGGAAGGTTAGTACAATTTCACAATTATTTACCTGTGCTTAGGATAATATTTTTTCAAGGTGACACATTCAAAGTTAAATTTTGTGAGAACAGCCAAGGTTCCTTAAGATAAAATGAGTCACACTAGGAGTTTATTTATTCATTCAGAGCTTCAGGTACTGTGCAGTTCTTACTAGAGACTGAAAACATCAAGTACAATTCACAGAAATTTCTACTACATCTATGACATTAAAATAGAATAAATATACAATGAGTGCTGAACACTCACATACTGTAGGCACAGTGGAAGGCTCCAAACAAGTTGAGATAATTGCTTTTTCTTTGGAGTTCACTGTCTCATTGGAGAGAGAGGATGTAGATAATGTTTCACAGTTTCAGAGTTATATCTGCTAAAATAATGGCCCAGTGAATGTTACATTTTTAAGAATGAACAGATTCTGAAGAGAAGCAATCATCAAGGGATGGCTTTCGGAGGGACTTGGGTCTGTACTGGCCTTGAATTTTAGGCGGAATTCCTGGATAGAACAGTTCTTGTATCAGAACAACTCTGGGTGCTTAAACATATGTATTTACTCACTCTGGACAAATGTCCCTTCAGATAAAACAAACAACTTGAATTATGTCGGAGGCTATGAATGGTATATTTAGTGGCCACATGGTGATCAGAGTGGCAGATCCAGGCAGAAGCATAAAAGCAAACAGTTTCAAAAAAAAGATTTGGGCAAATTCACAAAATAGATAGATGACTAGTCCAAGGGCCTTGGATGAACAAAAGGGTGTGACAGGAATATCGAGTCTGTTTTCAAAGGGCTGTGATGGGAATAAAATGATGGTCTTGGGATGATTAGATTTAAGAGTGTTAAGCACGCTGGTTTTTTCACTCCTGTGCCTTGAGAACAAAGCATGAGGAGGAAGAATCTTTGTCTGAGGCAAGACAATGAAGAAGCTAGGACCATATGTTCTGTAAGCATAGACTGTGTGTCAAGCCCATAGGTGAATCGTTAGTACTGAGAACACGAAACAGATACTCAGTAAATATTTGCTGCGTGGATGGATGGGGGGGTTTTGATACAAGATCAAATGTTGTGTCGTGTTAGAAGGGGAACAGATCATGGCACGCTGTCATGTGATGTTGAGGAAAACTATGTTCAAGATTTTGCACAGTCATCCACCTAAGGAAAACTTCAATTGCTTTCTGGTACTATTGAGTGTTGTGCTCTCAGCTTCTACCTGGTTGCGTCATGAACTGAGGTAAGAGAGAGAAATCACGTGCAGCAGAACAGAGGAAGGTTTTCTAAAAGGCACCATAGCAGGAAGCCAACGGTTGCTTCGTCTGACATCCTGCAGCATGGTTCTGGCACCACCTCAGGGCCCGTTTCGAATTAGTCCACTATCCTGCTCACTACTCGTCTCCGCACATTCACCGTCATCCGTGATGCTTTATGAAGGTAATCTCAATTCAAGGAGGAAAGTTTCCATGTTACACAGAGTAAGAAACTGGGTCCCTGCATGACGTATATATTAGAAATTCTCATTTACAGTCAGAGCGAACCTCAAAAGTGGACACAGTGTTAGGCCTCACCTATCAGGTCAACTGGTGTGTGGGAGACATGGATATGCAAGATTGTGATGTGGTAGGCAATTCATGTGTAAATGCAGGCTCTTAAAAAATTGTCAGTGTTTTCGAAGTATGAGGATGTCCCTTCTACTTTTTTTGTTGCTGTTGTTTTGCTTTTTCTACAACATAGGGGTTTGCTTCATTAAAGAAGTGAAGGGTGTAGAATTAGGGATGCCTGACTCATCAGCTCAATCATTTTGCTATGTCTGCTGCATTTTGGGAGAGTGTAGCTTCTAAGGCTGACAAGCAAGTAAATGTTTTCCCTGGGATTTACCTCCGCGACACTGCACCCGGCTCACAAGTTCCGGGTCCTGAGTTCAACTCCTGTTACCTCCCCGAAAGGAAGTAAATGATGTTCCAATAGTATCGTTTGCCTTCTTTCCCTTGTCTTCCCCCAGATGTCTCTAAAAGCTTAATTTGCCTCTAAACTCTTCTCCAAATTCATATGTTTCTCTGTAAAATGTGATGATGGGGCAATGTTTATAAATAGGAAATATACTATCAACCGTTGCAGTATGTTGAGCAAGACTTCCAAACTCATTTTCCATCTCTTTCACATGGGCCTCTTTCTGAAGGCATTGCAGTGTCATATGTCATTTCTTATAATTCCACATTATCTAAGATTAGGTGATTTCCTTTCATTTTTACTCAATTATTAATTGGCATTTGTTTGTCCAAACAGTAATCAACTACAGATATGAAAGAGACCCATATATACCAGCAGCAGCTGTTTAGAGAAAGTGAGTGGCTTGCATGAAATTCAGATAGAGGGGATTCTGAAGGAAATACTAGTTTCTAGTGGCAAAAATATTCCCTTTCTACCACAAACTCTTTATAACAACACTTTTACTCAGTGACCTAGTCTGTTGACATTTATGAAGGTTTAAGATCTTATTTATAGCTGTTGTTTACTTTACTGAATCCTTACATTTTTATTTTTGTACCTCTTAAAAATAAAAAAAAAAACTTACTTTTTTTCCCCAAGCCCTAGGCTGAGGATGCTGAGACCTAGAACACAGCATAATGACAGGAAAGAGCAGGTAGTGACACAAAAAGGTGCATCTTCAGCCCGTGCCTGCCTCCCCCAACTAGTTCTTTACATACTTACAGGTGATTATAAATCAAGTCTCTGAGCTCCTTGATTGCACTAAATACATGTTTCGAAGCTCCACAATATTAGATCCCAATCTTTCCCATGTTACTTACTACCAGGATAATCTAGGTCAAGTTTCTTACCCTCATTTTGTCTTTAGAGTTCTCATGTGTAAAATGAGGGAAATGATACCTCTCATTTCGGAGATTTGTGACAATTGACACATGATTTATAGTATTTCATATAGTGGCTAATACATCATAGTCATTTCAGCTGCCAGTAGACTTTGTTTTCCTGAAATAAGTGAAGGGCTCATGCTCATCCCCATCAACCCTGAGGCTCTGGAAGATGTCACACAGCTGCTTATTCAATTTCGCTCTTATCTCAGTCTTACTCATTTACTTTTTCTACTCCTCCTTCTAGGAAAGATCAAAAGCAGCTCACAGTTGGCTTTATATTAAAGGTCACTTGTCACTAAGCAGCCTTTATTTTTCAATCACTGAGTGTATTATGAGCTTATTCCTTATTTCATCAATGCCTTAATCCTCATTGAATCCAAGCAACAAATAGAGAACTTTGATTGTGGACATTTTAATACAGATTTATAGAAGTTATTTTTCTGAAAGGTTCTTTTACTTCAGTTAAAATGCAAAAATATTTATGATCTCAAGACTCAAAGAGTATTTTCTAGATGTCACTTCTGTGTTGCATTGCCCTCGTGTTCCTGTTTGCCCTCCCTGTCTTTCCACCCAGTTAAGCTACATTATTTACATTCCTGAATTTATGAGCATGTAGCACTTTGTGCCCTACTTTTTAAAACTGTGAATGAAAAAGAACAGGATTCCAGATCCACCACTTTATTTCAAACCCCAAAACACTTCTAGCAACTCAAAATGCTCTATGTTTTCATTTCAATACTTCTTTCAGTGATTTATTTTATATATGTGTCTGCACATATATATCAGTAACTATAATTAACTTATATTAGAATTATAGAAGATCAGTAATGGAAATGAAAATAACACCATACATGAGATTGATAAATGTGTGAGACAATGGATTGATTCATTAGCCTGAGTTCATTGTTCCACATCATAAACACATGTCTAAATAAAACAAAATACTCATAAATATATATAATTACTATTTATCAATTAAGTAACATTTAAAAAATAAAGAACAGCAATAATAGTAGGAGTATCTGCAGTAGTACAGAGGCTCCAAGTAATAATTTTGTGAGGGGCATGTTATCTCATTTAACCTCCATATTAACTAAATCAGACACTTTCTATTATTATTTTCCAGCTACATTTAAAATATGAAGGAACAGGAAGCTTACATAATTCAAAAAGTAAAAAATATTTTACAAACTCTATAATATATTTTAGAACTCATATACATCTACAGGTTCTCAAACCAAAGAAAAGATATGGTATTTTCATATCTGTGATCTATTTATTTCACTTATTAGTGTGTCCTCAAGGTGTATCCATTTTCACATGAATGAATGAGAACCTGTAGATGTACATGAGTTCTAGAATGTATGATAGATTTTGAGAAATAGGAAAAACTCAAAGGGCATGTGGTAGAGAAAAGTAATGAGGAGAAAGAATAAATATGATTTGAAAAGAAAAAGAAATAAGCTGTATATAGGGGGTGGGAGGTTGTAGAGTGGGTTGGGATATGGGTAAAAATGAGAATTAACTCATGTTAAATGCTGGTACAAATTCCCCAGTGTTAAGTACGACTGTGAGCTGTATGTAAAATGTGCCAATAAAGAATTCAATTTTTAAATTCTTTTGGGTATATTCCTAGCAGGGGTATAGCAGGGTCAAATGGGACCCGTAGTCCTAGTTTTCTGAGAAATCTCCACACAGATCTCCACAATGGTTGCACAAGTCTGCAATCCCACCAACAGTGGAGAAGGGTTCCTTTCTCCCCACAGCCACGCCAGCATTTATCGTTGGTTGACTTTGTGATCGCAG
>PVIC010028650.1:0-13699 GCA_004025085.1 Thryonomys swinderianus
TCTCTCTCTCTCTCTCTCTCCCCTTTTGAGACAGGGTCTCACTTTATAGTTCAGGCTGGCCCTGAATTTATTATACAGCTCAGGCTGGCCTCGAAATCCTGGCAATCTTCCTGCCTCTGCTTCCCAGTGCTGGGATTATAGGCGTTAGCCATTATGCCTGGCTCAAGATCTTTGCTTTTGCCAGCAGGATGGCATACTCTGGAGGCTGAGGCAGGAGGATTGCAAGTTCAAGTCCAACCTAATTAACTAACCTCTGTCAAAAATGCAAAAATAGGGCCAGAGGGTTAGCTCAGTGGTTCCAGCACCTGCCTCACAAGCACAAGGTCCTGAGTTCCATCCCCGGTAACCACATATAATGCTGGGCATGGAGACTCACGCCCACCAACAATCAATACCACATACCACAGTGCTGGGCTTGATGGCTCACGCCTGTAATCCCAGCACTTGGGAGGCAGAGAAAGGAGGATTGCTGAGTTTGACACTTGCCTAGGCTACATAGTGAGCTCAGAGCCAGCCTGAACTACAAAGCGAGACCTTGTCTCAAAAAAAAAAAAAAAAAAAGCAAAAATAAAAAGCTGCTGGGTATGTGGCTCAATATGAAATGGCCTAGATTTAATTCCAAGGTCTGGGAAAAAAATCCTTGACTACAAGTGCAAAGATCCTGTTTTCTTTTTGTTATATATTATTTTTTAATTTTTATTTTTTCAAGACATTTCAAACAAGGTCACATTTACATACACAGGTGCACATGTTTGGTGGCTCACTATCATCATGTAGCAGGTGCGGGGGAACAGGCATCCTAGCCAGCTGGCCCCTCTCCAAGGGGGACAGGGGGGCTCACGTGACCACCTCCCAGCTGCTGGGGAAGGCCGGCAGGTGGGCAGCAGGCGGCGGCAGCAGGCTTTCCCAAGGCTCCCAGCTCAAGGCAAACAGCTGTGTGAATCCTGTGGGCCCCACGGCTCCTGCTGCAGTCTGCTCTGTGGAGGCTCCACCTGGGTACCTTGGCACACAGGTCCCGGCCTGATCAGGAGGAGCCCAGTGAGGGCTGCTTTGTCTCAGACCCACCATCAACAATGTTCCAAAATGAAGAATCCAGGCTGAGGGCCCTTGGGATTCCACCTCTCAAAACCTCCCCTGCCCTGGATAGGCCTATGCCTGGAATTCCTGTGGAGGCCACTGGGGCCCTAGATCTGGAAACCGAGGAGGCTCTGAGGCCTGAGGCCCAGGCTGAGCTGGTACAGCTCTGATCTGCCTCTGGCAGGGCCCTGGGGTCCTGCCTGTGGGTCCCCTGCAGCTCCTCACACACAAGCACACACTCCCAGGAGTCATGGACAAGCCCTTGCATGCTAGATCTCACCACAGGTATGGAAACACCCTTCCCTGACTGCACAATGCCTGGCTGCAGCACAGGCAGAGCTGCACCTGTCCACAGGGCCACCTGCACAGGGACCCCATGCAGGCTGACAGCTGTTTGGGGCATGCCCAGGCTGAGTGCAGATTCTGCTCTGAAGCCTCAGGCAAACTGTTCACCTTCTCTGTGCCTTCTTTCCTCAACTGTAAACTCAGACCATGTCTTTCTTAGGTGCTTTTCTCATTGCTGAGACAAAATATCCAATACTCAGAGAGGTAAGGTTTATTTCAGCTCACAGTTTGTAAAGGTTTCAGCCCATAGTCAGCCAGCACCAAGGCAGGTGGCACAGCAGAGGAGAAACAGTCCACGGCAATGCAGGCAGGAGACAGCAAAATGGCTAGCAGTAGCAGCAGCAGCAGACTGCTTCTCCCTCTTACTTTTTGGGGTGGTGACACTCACATAGAAGGAGGGACTTCCCATTATCCATGCCAGAACACTGCTAAACCAATCAATCAGTGGACCAGTTCTGAAATCATATACCCCTTAGTCACAGCATCACGCTTTAGTCCCAGGATCACACAACCTAGATCCAGCCATCTCCAGAAAGCTAAGAAACCCTCTAGCCTGAACCAGCCCTGTCCCCCTCCCCACCCCACTTGTGGATGGTAACCTTGGGACCTGGGGAGGGCCACCTGTATCATCTTCAGTTCTCAGAGCGTGGCTTCTGTTCAATAACAGACACCCTGAAGAGACCACTTTAACAAGAGGAAATGAGGCCCCGGCCCCAGTGCTTCTGCCCTCGCTCCACCAAAGGGAAAAAACCCCTTGGGCTGGGAACGTAACACAGTGGTTCTGGCATCTGCCTTGAAAACGCAAGGTCCCAAGTTTGATCCTCGTAACTACATACCACAGTACCAGGCATGGTGACTCACACCCACCAGAAATCATAATGCCCAGTGTGGTGGTTCATGCCTGTATTCCTAGCAGAGGCAGGAGCTTTGCTGTGAGTTCGAGTCTAGCCTGGGCTACACAGTGAGCTCAGGGCCACCCTGAACTACAAAGTGAGACCCTGTCTAAAAAAAAAAAAACAACAACCAAAAAAACCCAAAACTCCAAAGTGTGACCCATCCTCCTTCTGTGACCAGCTTCCCCAGGGACCCTTCGTTATCAGCACCCAGCCTGGCCTGTGGGAACAGGGCATTTCTGACCCATGATTCCAGCCTGTGATTCTCAAAGAGCCATGTCCTGGGAGGCCACACCGAGGGCAGGGTTGATGGGGCAGAGACACCCACAGGCCACTGCAGCTGTTTCCCTCCCTGAGCCTCAGTCTGCACATCTGGGAAAGGAGAGAAGAGCAACCATCTGCTGGGTGCAGTGGTGCACCTCTGTAATCCCTGTTCCTTGGGAGGCTGAGGCAGAAGGTTTGCAAATCTGAGTCCACCCCGGGCAACCATGAGAGACCATATCTCAAAATAAAAAACAAAAAGAACTGAGGACGTAGCTCAGTAGTAAAGCACCTCTAGGTTTGATTCCCAGTACTGCACTAGAAAAAAGAAAACAGAGCACCCTTCTGCATTAGGCACTGGGCACAGGTGAGGTTGGGTCACTGGAGACTTTTCTACCCAGGGAAGCTGAGGACACAGCCTTCGTGAGCCTGGTTGGCACAGTCAGGTCATCTGGCCCCAGGCAGAATGGGACCCTTTGTGCCACAAAGGAGCAGGGAAGGATCCCCAGGAGGGCAGAGCTATAGCCTCGGAAATGGAGGCCAGGCTAGAGGGGAGATCACGGCTGCCCTAGAAAGAAAGGCCAGCATGAGAGTGGCACTGCCAGTGTGAATGGCATCTGCACAGGGCGGGGAGGGTGGGGGAGAGTGCCTGCCACACAGATCCTGAGGTGCTTTCTGTCCCGTGCTTCAAGAATCCCTTTAGTTCTCTCAGTGGCCAGCCAGGCCTGGGTGCAACTCTCATTGCTGCCTGAGTGGCCATGTTTTCTGTGTCCCTGTGGAAGCTACCTCGAGAGATATGCTGACATAATGGTGCCTACAATATTTAAGAATATTGCAACCCCAATATTGTAACCCCAGGACTCCAGGAGGCTGAGACAGGAGGATCACAAGTTCAAGCCCAGCCTGGATAACAGCGATTTAGTGAGGTCCTATCTCAAAAAACAAATAGGGAGTGAGCTCAGGGCCAGCCTGAACTACAAAGCGAGACCCTGTCTCAAAAAGCAAAAAAAAAAAAAAAAAAAAAACAAATAGGGAGCCAGAGATTTAGCTCAGTGGTCCCAGCGCCTGCCTCGCAAGCGCAAGGTCCTGAGTTCGATCCCTGGTAACCACATACAATGCTGGGCGTGGTGACTCATGCCCACCAGCAATCAATACAACATAGCACAGTGGCTCACACCTCTAATCCCAGCACTCAGGAGGCAGAGACAGGAGGATTGCTGAGTTCGAGGCTTGCCTGGGCTACATAGTGAGCTCAGGCCCAGCTTGAACTACAAAGCAAGACCCTGTCTCAAAAAAAAAAATAAATAGATAGGGCTGGGGTGTGAAGACCTTGGGTTTGGTTCTTAGTACCTTTAAAAAAAATAATAGTAATACTAGATATTTAAGGCTAAAAGAAAGTCATTAAATGATAAATACTTTTAGAGTAAATGCCTGGTCATAAACAACAAAATTCAAATACATTTTAAAGTAGTATTATAAGTGCCAGGTGTGGTGGCCCACGCCTGTAGTTTCAGCACTCGGGAGGCAGAGGCAGGACCGCTGAGTTTGAGGCTTGTATGGGCTACATAGTGAGCTCAGGGCCGGCCTGAACTACAAAGGAAGACCCTGTCTCCAAAAAAGAACAAAAAAAGTGGTATTATGAAGGGTTCAGGGCTTTGCCAGGCTGCCAGGAAACCTGCAGGAACCCTCTGCTTTCCTGAGCTACCCCCTTTTTGGCCCATGGAGGACCTTGTGGTTTCTGTTTGCAATGGCTGCTCACACACGAGATACCACGTGCCAGTCGCCTGACCGCACTGCGTGGGCAGTGGTGGGGGCAGCTTGAGCTCCGGCCCCGGTCCCTGGTTTGGAAGGAGGCAGAACAGCCCCTCTGGCCCCTCCTCCCGCAAGAGCTGAGTCACCCGACAGCCTGGCAGTGGGGCTCTGACGTGGCGGGGCGGGGCCTGTGGTCACTGTCATCGGGAGGCATTTCCTGGAACAGCGCCCTCAGCTGCCTTCCCCTTCCCTTTCCTCGGGAACTTATCTTGAACAGGTTTCTGGCCGTATAGAAACATCACTCAACCCCACACACCCTCACAGGAGGAACCACATCGCCACAGTTCACCCATTAGGAAACAAGCTCAGAGGGGCCAAGGGACTGGCCCAGCGTCACGCAGCACAGGGCCTGCGTTGTGGGATGACCACTCTGCTGCCCCTCTCCCTCTCTCTCCCTCCCTCCTTCTTTCTCTGTTTCTCTCTCTCTCTGGTACTGTAGTCTGAACCCAGGACCTTTCTACAGAGCTGGAAACCCAGCCCTTTTTTATTTTTCATTTTAAGACAAGGTCTTTATTTTGGTACTGGGACCTTTCTCTTGCCAGACAGCCTGGTTCTTAAGATAGGGTCTTGCTAAGTTGCCCAGGCTGGGTTCAAAGCTGCAGCCTCAGCCTCCCAAGTGCTGGGACTACAGGCATGTGCCACCATGCCCAGTTCTACTGCCTTTTTTGTTGTTGTTCTTTTTTTTTTTTTTTTTTGCTTTTTGGAGACAGGGTCTTGCTTTGTAGTTCAGGCTGGCCCTGAGCTCACTATGGTGCCCAGGCAAGCCGCCGCGAACTCAGCAATCCTCCTGTCTCTGCCTCCCGAGTGCTGGGATTACAGGCGTGAGCCACCATGCCCAGCATTATATGTGGTAATCGGTGATCGAACTCAGGTCCTTACGCTTGCGAGGCAGGCGCCGGAACCACTGAGCTAACCCTCCGGCCCCTTTGTTGTTGTTCTTGAGACAGGGTCTCACTTTGTAGTTCATCCTGGCCCTGAGCTCACTATGTAGCCCAGGCAAGCCTTGAACTCAGCAATCCTCCTGCCTCTGCCTCCTGAGTGCTGGGATTACAGGCGTGAGCCACCACGCCTGGCACTGTGGTATGTGGTATTGATTGCTGGTGGGCGTGAGTCACCGCGCCCAGCATTGTATGTGGTTACCGGGATCGAACTCAGGACCTTGAGCTTGCGAGGCAGGCGCCGGAACTACTGAGCTAAATCTCCGGCCCTCTGTTGCTTTTTGACAGTGAAACAATCCCACTATGTGGACACGAGGAGAACTTATTTATCCCGTGGTCAGTTGAGGAAACTCTGTGACATTTTCACCCTTCAGCCCAAACATGGGGATGTGCCTGAGTGGCATGGTTTTATCTCCACCAGGTACCTGCCTAAGCGGACCTGCTGTGTCTTCGCGGTGCCTAGAGACCTGTACACACAGAGCCAGGGAGCTTCCCCAACACTCTGGGGGTGGCCATGCAGATATTACCCGGAGTCGCTTAATCCTCACCACCACCTCCTAGGGGTGCACCAGCATCGCAGTGGTAAGGACGAGAAAACAGAGGCACAAAGAGGTCACCCATCAGGGAGCTCCAGAGTTTTTCTTGCCATTCATGCTGGACGGAAGGAAGCCGTGGTGGTCAGAATGCTGTAAAGCGTAAGACGGTGAGGACCGCTGGAGTAAGGTGGACGGCCTCAGAGGGCATGAGGAGTGGCTTCCCTGTTTCCCAGCAACCCCAGGCGCCATGGGAGGTGGGGCCACCCAAACCATGCCCACCACGACCAGGCCCTCCTACTTAGTCCACGCCCCTCTGCGCACCAAGCCAGCGTCAGGACAGCCGAGTACACATTCATCCTGTTAATATATTTATGGAGCGCCAGCTGGCAGTGGACTGTGCCACGCATTAGTGATCTCACCAGCAGCCAAAAGCCACAACCCCTGACCTGCCGGGGCTCTCGATTTAGAGGGAGAGAAACAGTACCTTGAAGAGGAAATTGAAATATCCCCTGGCCGATGCTGGAACCCAGGCCAGGGGAGGGCAGGAGGGGGAAGGGCAGAGCACAGCGAGGTGCAGGACCCAGGGGAACGGTAGGGGTGGGGGGTGCAGCTCACCCGTGCAGCACCTGCTCAGCAACTGTGAGGCCCCGGTTCTATCCCCAGCACCGCAAAACCCCAAGAAGCGAGGAGACTGGGAATGTCCGAGGGGCAGTGTTCGGGCAGAGGGACCGGGCCGAGCCCAAAGCCTGGAACCAGGCAGGGCTGGAGGGGGTGAGGGATGAGGCTGGGCGCAGGCAGTGCCCACACTCACAGGTCTCTTGCTCAACTAGGATGGAAATTCCGAAATCGCAAGTCACTGCTCCAGGACATCCCCAGAGAGCAGCGGGGGACACAACCTGCCTCCCATTCCCGTCGAGCTTCGGCACAGAAAAGGAGTTTCAGGACTCACCCGTGAGAGGCTTAGGCTGAGCAATTCGGCAGCGTTAGGAGAAAGTAGGGGACAGCTCTGTTGATGAGACGGGTCTGTGAAGCAGAGAACAGCAGCCGCTTTGACGGCCTTGCGGGGCGAGCGAGGCCTGGGACTTTCCTACGGGGGTCCAGATCGGGCCTCACGGTCCGGGGTTTGCTCTCCGGACAATGTGGGTCCTGGCAGTTCTCACTTTGAGGGACGCGCTGGCGCCCCCTGCTGGTCCAGAAACGTGCTCTTCGCAGTCCCGGCAGGGGAGGAGGGGAGGAGGGGAGGGCTCCCTCTGTAGCCAGCGAGGGGGCGGAGGAAGAGAGGACGCCCTCTTCAGGGATTAACCGCGGTGCATGCGGACTGAGGTACGGCAGTTTATGACTCCTGTCCGTCTCCCTGCTCTGAGTGGCCCTGCCTCTGGGACCTGGTGGGGCCTTTGTGACTAATAGTACCCGTAACACGGGGCCTGGGTTTCCAGCTGCCAATGCCCACTGTGTCCCGCTAGCTGCCCAATGAGGCATCCTGGGGCCCTAGAGAGCCCCGGTCATCCCTCTAAGGAAAAGCTTCCCAGAAAAGAGGGTAGCTGAGCCTGGAGCTCGGGAGGCCAGCTGGCCCTTCCTCACAAGGGCCCACCCCTCGGAGACAGTGGGTACCTCAAGGAAGAGGAACGTGAGGCCAGGGCAGAGAAGGGAACCAGTCAGGCTGTGCAGTCATCAGCTTGTTCACATAAGAACATGTGAACACACGTGGGGCACACAGCCCTATGAGCTGGGTCTGTACATGAGGGCAGAGGAAACCGACACATCACACCTGATAGTCATGACTCACTCCAAGGACAAATGCCCCAGCCTTCACTGCAGGGGTGTGTGCCTATATCAGTACTTGGAAGGCTGAGGCAGGAGGATCACCAGTTTGAGACCAGCTTGTTTAATTAAAAAAAATGTCAAATGTCAAAGAGAATTTGCCATCTATAAAAGGGAGTTTCTATTTGGGGACGGGATGCCGAGATTCCGAGCCAGGAATCAGGTGACATCGTGATTCTCTCCTATTCCTCATCTCAGCTCCTGATTCTCAGCCCCACATGCCAAAGCATCTTGCCCTGAGTTAATCAATATCATCACTAGAACAAAATACTTGAGATAATCAACTTGCAAAGCTGGAGAGGGCTCAGCATGTGATTAATTGCTAAAGGGCAGTGGCCACACAGCATGTCATGGCAGAGCAAAGCGGACACCCGGTGGGCAGGAAGTCCCACAGTCCCCAAGGTTTACACCCCTGGTAACTCAAGAACCTTCCCTAGATGCCACCCCCCAAGGTTCCTAACAGGTCCCACAGTGCTGGGGACAGAGCCTCTAACACATGTAGCCAGGTCAGTGGCTCCACCTGGCTACAAATCTCTGCCCTTATGTCAACTCCAATTGGCAAAAATCCCAGAGAAGCCTGCTGATTGGCCTATCTCAGTCAAAATGTTGTAGCGAAACAGAGCACTCAGTGCTACAGGCAAGTGTTACAGCTCAGCTCCGCAGCCAAGTGCTAGAGCTCAGTGCTGCAGCTCTTGATCCCAGCTATCACAGTTGGAAGACCCGAGAATCTGAAGGTCAGTCAAAGCGGTGGAAACCGTCTCGGGGAGCTGAGGAACCAGGCATGCAGGTCGGGCTTGAACGCTTTCAAGCGCTGGGAAGAACCAGGGACAGGCTTAGTCCAGGGCCTCTCAGCAGCGGGCCTAACTGACATTTGGGGCTGGATGGTTGAGATGGACGGTTAGCAGCATCTCTGGCCTCTACTCTATCCAAAACACAGACATCAGACAAACAGAGCTGTCTGCAGACATTGGGCATAGAACTGCCTTTGGCTGCAGTCAGAAGTCTCAGGAAACGTGGCCAGATCACAGGCGGGAATCGGAGGCCTGGAGAGGCCAAGGAAGGACAGGCTGTGTACTGAGTGGGTCTAGCCTCATCCTTATGGCACCAGATCCAGGGCTTTCGTTACTGCTGTGAATTCTCTATCATCACCCTGAGAGGCAGGTGCCATCACTGTCCTTGGCATCTCAGAGAGGTGCAGTGACTCCCTACTGGCTACACCATGGCACAGGGCATCAAATCCAGGCACCTGTAGCCTCTCTGTTGGCTGGGACTGAACGGAACAGAAGGAGCTCTTGTAAACAGGAGACAGTGCTGGCAGATGCCCGGATGACACCATCACCTCAGGTGTGTGGTCAACTGCAAGCAACCTTGCGTTTCTGCAGAGATCTGCCCAGCTCCTTTCTGTCCCTATAGTCTGATGGTCACCAGTAGCATGAATGGCTGCCAGCTAATGGGCCACCTTTGCCCATGTCATTCCATGTCTTAGTGAGCAAGCAGCCTGGACAAATATGTAACCATCTGTCAGTGCAGGTGGAACCGTCAAGGGTGGACATGCCCTGAGTTCATTGGATCTGGGTCCCAGGCTGGAGAAACTGAGGCCCAGAGAGGCAGAGCACGTCACTCATGGCTACACAGAAGTGACGGGCACAGGATGGGGAGGATAGGCTTTTATTTCCTTCCTCTTTTTTTTTTGAGACAGGATCTCACTATGTTCCAGGGTGGCTTTGGACTCACCACCATCCTCCTGCCACAGCTTCCCAGAGCACTAGCATTATCAACATGTGCCACTATGGCTTCCAGACTTCTTTATTTGATCTTGAGACAGGGTCTCACTAAGTTGTCCAGACTGACCTTGAACTTTCGATCCCCCCTGGCTCAGCTTCCTGAGTAGCTGGGATTATAGGGGTGTTCCAGCACACCCAGCATGATGTTTTTCTTTATTAAACCACACTCTTCACAATTTGCCCATTTAAATGGTCTTCAGCATATTCATAGCTCTGTACAGCCATGGGGTCATCTTCAGAACATTTCCATCACCCTGAAAAGCTCCACGTTCATAAGCCCTTACCACCCCGCCCCCACACACAGCATGAGGTTCCTCTGTCTCTGTGGCTCCTGCTGGAACTTCACAAACATGGCTTCATGTGATAGGTGCTCAGGTAGCTGCCCTCTTCCCCTGAAAGCACAACCCTTCAGGGTCCTGTCCTCCCTGTGGTCATGCAGGTTGGTTCTGCGTCTTTGTTTCCACTGTGTGACACGCTGCCCTATGCGCAGGTTGTGATGTCTTTTGCATCCCTCCATGGAAGGACATCACTATTCTTTCCACTTCCTTGTTTTCCTCCTCATTCCTGTGATTCAGAACATCTAGGTGCAGCCCTGGACGCTTGACACAGTGACAAGTCACAACATGCAGGGTGGAAAGTGTCCCCAGTGACAGTCAGGGAGACTGAGGCTCAGGTGCCCCAAGGATTCCATAGCAGATCCACAGCAGATCTATTCCTAGAGCTGATGTGGAAATCACCGTGTCTGGTTTGGCCAGACAAGTATGTTTTATAGCTTTTGAAATAACTGCCTACATAGGAAACTTGCGAGTTTTCCTGTTTAAGAAAAACCAGACTCCCAGTTTCTGCAAAGCAACAACCACAGGGGTGGGGATAGAGCTCAGTGGCACTGTCTGCCTGGCAAGTACAAAGGCATGAGTTTGATCCCTGATACTGCAAAACACACACACACACACATACACCAAACAAAAAAACAAACAATTTAAAAACTCCAAAAGCAACTGGCCTTTGGCTTCCTGGGAACTTGGGAACAGCAGCTAAGGGCAATGTCCCCATTAAATAGGTCTGTACTCTCCATGGTCCTCAGCCCCCTAAAACCTACCTGGTCTGGGAGAGTGGCCAGCCATCCTGCTTGCCAGGTTTAAAACTGAAAAGCCATAGCTACACCAGGTGATTAAGCCCAGCACTCTGGGAAGCTGAGTCAGGTGGGTCACAAGTTTGAGCTCAGCCTGGAAGCAACATAGCAACTTCTGACTCAAAATTAAAAATAACTTTAGGGCTGGAGATTTAGCTCAGTGGTTTCAGCACCTGCCTAGCAAATGCAAGGTCCCTGGTTCAATCTCCGGTAACCACATACAACAATACTGGCTTAGTGGCTCATGCCCACTGGCAATCAGTAACACACTACAAATGCCGGGCTTGGCAGCTCAAGCCTGTAATCCCAGCCCTCAGGAGCCAGAGGCAGGAGGACTGCTGAGTTCCAGGCTTGCCTGGGCTACATTGTGAGCTCAGAGCCAGCCTGAACTACAAAGTGAGACCCTGTCTAAAAAAAATAAATAAAAAATAAACACAAGAAAAATTTTAATAAAGGGCTGAGAACACAGTTTGATGTGAAGACCCTGGGTTCAATCCCCAGGGCTGAAGAAGGAAAAGAAGGAGTAGAAGGTGGCGGAGAAGGAGAAGATAAAAGAAAACAGGAAGAAGGGAAGCAGGAGAAGAAGGAGGAGAAAGGAAGTAAAAACCCACGAAGCCCCTTCCTCCCAGCAGAATTGGTCACCCCCTTATTCCCTCTTGTCCCACCTGCCAGTCTGCCAGCTGCCACCTCACCTGGCACCTGATGTCGAGAGTGGTGTTTCTGGAAGGGACCAGCTTTTGTCAAGGGTCCTACGCACTGACCTCACCCTTCTCTGAATCATGTCCTCTCTGCCCGCATTCTCCATGGTTAGTGGCCCCCGGATGCCCAGCTGTCTGTGTCCTGTCCAGGATGCCCGGCCAGAGCAGAGCCCTGAAGAGCCGGGCCTGCCCACGACCCCGGAGGGGGGTCCTTTTCAGTTCTCAACCTTTACTCATGGTGGAGGCTGACGCTGTTCTCAGTATCTCTTTTTGTATGCGGGTCAGGAAACGGTGGTGTGGCGAGGTTTTGAGTTCTTCACTGGTCAAAGTGAAAAGCTAGCCATCTCATGCACACCCTCCACATTTTAAAATAAATTTTTACTTTTATGGTAGTTTAGATTTGCAGAAGAATTGGGAAGATGATAGAGTTCCTATATATATTCTCACCCAGTTGCCCCTCTTGGCTCCATCCCATGATACGTGAGTATCGTGCAGTTGTTACCATTGATGAGGGACACTGGTAATGCTGGGGTGCCACAAACAACACCCCAAGATGTGACACATGGCACACATCTACTCTGAACTGGGAGACCCAGAAAGGGCACCAGAAACAGGCTCTCTGACCTCCTCCTGCTGCCTTTCCTCCCCACAGGCAGCCAGAGAAACTAGGGTTCCTCTTCCTTGGAGCGGGTCATGGAAAGCAGACCCATCCCCCCAAAGCCACCGAACCTGCAACTTTCACTCCAGCCTTCCTGCCTCCCGCGTGGAGCTGGCCTGGAGGAATTGTTCCCCTCCTCCTGTGACAGTAGTTCCTAGGACACTCACCCAAAGGCCCTGCCCACACCAGGAAGAAGGAAGGAGTGTGACCCACAGGGCCAGCTCACACCCTGGTGGAATCACATCTCTGCACAGCTGTCTGTGTCCTGTTGGATCTGGGCGTGTGTTGAAACAATTTCCCAGCGGTCTCCAGGTCCCCGCAGGGAACCTCCTGTGCTTCCCAAGCTCTGGTTCAGTAAAGTCTATTCAATTCCCCTACGAACCTGTCTTTGTTACAAGAGTGTTGGCTGTGAACCTCAGGATGGGGAAGAAGGGTCACACTTTTCTGCCACCACCATATATCATCAAAGAGTCTATGTTTTCTTCAGATTTTCTTAGCATCTGCCTAGTGTTGGTCACCCTGTTCCAGGACTTGCTCCAGGGTACCACTGTCAGCCGTCTGGTCTTCCGTCTTGGACTCCCCTGGCTCTGAGTCTCCTGACAGTTCAGAGGATTAGTTTGAGTGGGGGGCGGTGTTGTAGTGTGTAGATCAATTTGATTCGCCTGTCTCCCTCGTGCCAGGAGAGGGGTAAGGAGTTCTGGGCAGGAGATCTCCACCTCCACCTCACCCTCTACCGGGCACAGGGTTTGCCCGTGATGCTCCGCTGTGGCATAGACCCAGATCATCTGGATTACTTGGAAATCGGCTCAGGAGATTCACTCTTAACTGAAGAAAAAAGCTCTAAATCCTGACTGTCCTGGCTCTAGACAACAGTGGGCAAGTGGGACCTGCCAGAGGACAGAGCCCCTCTGTGTTCTGAGCCAGGGCAGCGTGTCCCAGGAGGGGATGCCCTGGCAGAAGGCCTCTGTCCCCCATGGTGCAGATCAGCTCCCACGTGAAGTGACACGGGCCAGGTCACATGGTACACCCGCAACCTGGTCTTCCCAGCAGTCTGTGCAGGCCGAAGCAAACCCTACCCACAGCAGGGAGGAAATGCCACCAGCCTGGACCTCCCCTTGCACCACGGGCTGCCACTGACCTGCAGAACACAGACCTTCAGAGTCTACGGCCTTCTACAGTGGGCGCCCAAGGAGGAAGCTCGATACTACCCGGGTGACCTGGTTGAGCTGGAAATGGGGAACCAGGACAGGTCCTGAGCAGGGAGCTGGAGGTCCTGGATTCTCACTCCTGACCGCTCTGATCTCCCTGGTGCACAGGCCAGGGGAACTCAGGTTCCCAGGCTGCATCTCCAGAGATGCTAGATCTCCCAGAAGCCTTTCCAGCTCTTTGGCCTGGGGAATCCTCTTCTGGAAAGTGGGAATAAGGTGTATCTCCTCGAAAAGGCTCAGGCTCCTGTGATCAGCCTCTCGGGTTCCTGGGGAGCTCAGCCGGTCATTACCCCTTGCTCTCCGCCTGTGACAGTGGCGCCCCCTGCCGGCGGAGTTTCCTCTTGGCGCCCTCTGAGGCACATCCTCCGCTCTCTGTCTCCCCCTGCAGGCCATCCGGCGAAGGGCGGCTTAGATAAAGCCACCAACAGGGTGATCAAATATCCGGCTGTAGACGCCAGCCCTCTAGGATGGGTCAAAACTACCCTTTAGGCCCACACCAATCTCAATTCCAAACGCAACAGCAGCCACTTACTAGG
>PVIC010028651.1:0-23064 GCA_004025085.1 Thryonomys swinderianus
CAAACATCATTTAAACACACCATTTGATACAAAATTTGCTTCTTTGTCTTTAAAAGAATTGCACATATCATCTGCTATTCTTTGAATAGGTAGAAAATGTTCAAAGGGAAAGGGGGTGGGGAAATTAAAGAAGGGAAGGAAAAAATTTGATGGTAAAGAAGGAAACAGAGTTTACGTAAATAGGGGATGTAATGAGGGCAGGAGAAAGAGGAAAAGTGAGAATCAATATGTGTCATGTATAGGTGAAAATTCTCCATGTTGAATGTGATCAGAATGCATGCATAAAATGTATCAATAACATCAATTTAAAAAGGAAAGACACACACAATTAGAGTGAAGCATCCTGAAGTACAATTAAAAACATTGATGGCTTGCAAAGTAACCACTTATAATGTGTTCTTAATTAGAAAGGCAATACATTTTAATGACATAATTGCCACATTATATTGTTTTAAATACGGTTGTGTTTGATTTATTGGTAATTTGCCTGAAGAAAATGAGGCACCAAGCTTTATGACTCTGCCTGGCAAAATATGCTGAATATTACATATCAAAATAATATAATCTAGAATATGAATAAACTAGTTTCTTAGTAGAGGCTGATATTTCACTAGTTGGGCTATGATGCAGATTAAGTAACTATTTACTTTTAGAGATGAGCATTCTTCACCCTTAAGCAATGTAAATTAAAGCACTATTTTGAAATTTCAATTATTTCATATTGACATAGCCAGTAAAACATTTTACTTTGAGTATATTTTTATACAAAAATATGGCTTTATTTTGCAGCAAAATTCATATTAATAATTAATAGTAATAATTACAAAATAATTGGCTTTGGTTTTATTGACACACTTTCATATAAATATGCATGGCTTACATATTGAAAACATAAATATTTCCTCTTTGAAACCATTTAATATTCTATTTTACCTGATTTAACTTCAATCCCACAAACAAAATGGCTGGGATGCTTTGTGCTCTTTGATAAAACTTCCCAAAACTAGAAAAGATACTGTCTGCTCCTTGGTAAGTGGCCCATAGTTTAAAGTTAATGAGACATTACTTTTAGACCAAAGTGAAATCCTGCATGATAAATTTTTCTCTAGGGGCCAGAGATTTAGCTCAGTGGTTCCAGAGCCTACCTCGCAAGTGCCAGGTCCTGAGTTAGATCCCTGTAATCACGTACAGTGCTGGGTATGGAGACTCACACCCACCAGCAATCAATACCACATACCACAGTGCCAGGCGTGTGGCTTACGCCTGTCATCCCAGCACTCCGGAGGCAGAGACAGGAGGATTACTGAGTTCAAGGCTTGCCTGGGCTCCATAGTGAGCTTCGGGCCAACCTGAACTATAAAGTGAGACCCTATCTCAAACAAACAAACAAACAAAAAATTTTTCTCTAAATTTTCCCTGTAACTTTAAATGTTATCTCAGTGACAGTGTAATATGAGCAAAACAAAGAAAGAACAAAGCTGGAAAGTTTGGATGGGCCTTTGAATATGCTTATTTGGACCTTGGAGGGGTGGTTGGTCTGTAATTGATAATGGTACAAAAAGCTAAAGTCGTTCTCTAAGAGATTTTGTCAACCCCACTCAAGTTACATAAAACCAGTCTCTCCCACCCCATCCCAGAGAGTTTCTCTTATTTATATTGAATAGTATTCACAACTTCATTATCTAGATTTTCATACATGAGAAAATATCATGGTTTTTGAACCAATAAGTAAAAATTGAGAATGTGAGAAAGTCACTCAATCTATCTATCTATCTATCTATCTATCTATCTATCTATCTATCTATCTGTCTGTCTGTCTATCTATATCTATCTATCTATATGTCTGTCTGTCTATCTGTATTTAAAGTCCTCATATCAAAAGCAAATTCAAGCTAGCATGACAATCCAAAATAAGCGAAGCATGTTCATAACAAATCCACTCTTCCAGCCCTTAAGCATTTTGTGCTACAGCACAGAAGTTTTGCACTCCATGTGTTTGAACTACAGAGGACAGTGTGACACCCAAACAAGCATTCTGGACCGAGCTGAAGGTTGACTGTAAACAGAGCAGGCACCAAAACTACTGTGAAGCTCAAATTCAAATATGACATGGCAGAGCTATGAAGTGGCAGCAATCAACTGCGTGGTTGGCCCACTGCTCTCACAAGTCTATTCAGCAGAGCAAAAAACAGTCATCGGTTTTGAAACTGGGTCTGCAGTTACAATAAATGGTCTTTACATAAAGGAAAAGTGGATAGAACCGTAAGGCACCTCAGTTTAGCAGGGCAATATTTTCTGAAACATCACTTATAAACTGAAGGAGGAAGAAAAAGAATTATTTTCTTATGTGAATGTTAAATGATACTTGTACTTCTATCGACTGCTAGTACAGTCATTGTAAATTATTTGTGGTTACTTGGAGATAGAGTGTATTATCAGAACACTGACTTGAAATAAACAAAATCTTCATACAAGATTATAACATCAGTCACTATTGAAAGGCACCGTTAGTTGAAATTCTCTTGTTCCTTCTTTCTTAAACTAAGATTAAAAATACTCATATAAATAATCCTACCTAGGAATGTCATATACTTAGTAAAAACACAACATCTACCAAATTGCCAGTTTAAATGTAAATTAGTCCTTGAAAATGGAAGACTAGGTCACACACTTGAAATAGTTAAGAGTCCTTGATTCAGACTTTTGAACTAAAGTAAGAAAAGTCAATTTAGGACTCAGTCCTAGTGAGAACACCATGACTAAAACAGAAGTATCTGTTAGGCACTGGACTAGAGACTGAAAGTTTGAAGATAAATTATGCACTGTGTGAGTTAATTTTATACATCTCCTCAATTTAACCTCAATGGTATACATTTTTTCACTGTAAATAATCTCAAAATATGTTTGAATATTCAATAATTCAGTCAATCCCAAACTAAATTATGTACACAACCTCTTGTGTAGATCCACAGGTGTGTGTGTGTGTGTGAGAGAGAGAGAGAGAGACAGAGAGAGAGAGAGACAGAGAGAGAGAGAGAGAGAGAGAGAGAGAGAGAGAGAGAGAGAGAGGAATGAGTGTTTTCATCTTACTAGTGGTCACAGTGCTGTGAAAAGCTCCAAAAGTAAAACCATCATCCTGAGATTAGAACCAGACCCTTTTCTTATGACAATAATTCTTCATCAAAGTTTTCTACATCTGAACATCTGAAAGATTATTGGAAATAGCCTCTGAGTCCCTTATTTTAGAACCATGCATTTCTTTTTAATACTAGATGTTATATGAGTTTTTATGGACTAATCCATACAGAAAGTAAACATGTTAAGGGTAAAGAAGACAGAGGAAGTTTTCGGTCAAACCTATTCCATTCTAGTTGAAAAATCCCAGGTCTCTCATTTTCTTCATATCCCCCCCCCCCCGTCTTACTTAGCAAGTGCCATTTAGGGTGCAAGAACCCAAAATTTGGGTGTTGCTCTGTTCTTTGCTGTTTATTTGGCCTTGGATAGTTTACCTACTTAAATTTTAGAATTCACATCTCTTTATGGCATTATTCGACCACTCTCTGATTTTGATGTTTTAATTGAAACCTACACTACCTTCATTGTAATACGAGCTTGTTTTCATTGTTTGCTTATTTTTCTCAGAGGTTTTGAGAAAACGTAAATGGTACATTCTTTTACCCAATAAATCATTG
The DNA here is from genome assembly GCA_004025085.1 of Thryonomys swinderianus. Lineage (NCBI taxonomy): Eukaryota > Metazoa > Chordata > Mammalia > Rodentia > Thryonomyidae > Thryonomys > Thryonomys swinderianus. The sequence continues at coordinate 3,693 of PVIC010028651.1, forward strand.
AAATTAATTATTGAAAAATACCCACGAGAAATCAACAAAAATTCATTTCCTTCCAAGGTCCGCGTATTTCACAAGAAAGTAATATGTAGGTAAAAACCTAGTGCAGATACATTTCTTGGTTTTACCAAATCATGCTGTACAAAATATACCCTTGCAACCCTGAGGAAGCATACAAGATAGAATTTTCAAGTCAAAATTCTTGTGATCATCTTAAAATGTCTTAGGTACTACGGACATGAACAAAAACGTAGGGGATCAAGAGAAGGCGGAGGAGGGAGGAAGGGAGGGGAGGGGAATGAAAACACAGGAATTAAGACGTATTATGTTCATGCAACAATTTCCCACAAGAAATGTAAACATACATTACAAACATATAGTAATAAAAAAGTGTCTGATACTCTAGTTTCTGAGAGAGATAAACTGCCTTGTATGTTTTATTCCTTACATTAATATTTAATGTCTCAAGTACTTTATAACAAGCAAATAGTCCTTTGATTTGGGGTCCTTATGGCTTTCTGTAATAGTAAAATAACAAGAGTCCTTATTTAAGTATGATATTCTCCTGCTGTTTTTAATACAAGAAATATTTCCCTTAAATATCTTTGGAAGCATTATCATCTTGTGCTACAGGTAATTTTATTTCCCCAGTGTCAGAGATATGGAATACATGTCATTATTCTACCTAATAATAACAAGTAACTGATGCTCTTTTAGACATCCTTTGTTTCATAAATTATTGAAAACTAAATTCACAAAATAAATCTGCTTAAAATAAAGATAAAGTATATTTATTTTTAACTTTTCAGATATTTTTAAATGTAAGTATAAGAAATATATTGTCTTATAAATATTTGCCCCTATAATTCTCATTTAATGGCACACTCATTTTAACTTCTAGGACTCAACATAGTTCATAATTTAGTTCACATGAAGTGAATTATACATTTATATATTTTTGTATAAATAAATCCAAACACAGAAAAAAACCAAATTTATTCATCAAAAATGTTAGGATACAATTCTGGGGACATGTAAAATCTTCATCTTCAGATGAGAATTATGGTCTGTTATAAAACACGACAATCTCCAATTTTTGAAATACTCTTGTGATTGGTCATATCAGCCACTTTTAGGATTAAAGCAATGAAGTATATATTAAATTAGATTTGATGATAAATTACATCCCACAATGCCGTTACCCAAACTATCATTAACTGTTAGAATTTTAATCCTATTAAGTAGATTAATGGATATCAAAATGAACGAATGTTCCCAGCAGCACTGTACCATTTCCAAATTACTTATATGGCTTCTACTAATTCTAGAGAAATAGATGTTTCTATTGACTGAATTGTGCGCCTGCCAAATCTGTGTGTTAAATTAGCAGGGATCAAATTGAGGGCCTTGTGCTTGCCAGACAGGCGGGGCGCCACTGAGCTACATCCCCAGCCCTGTACGTTAAAATTTTCATCGTAATGTAATATTTGTTCCTGGAGTTCATGAGAATTAAGTCACGAAGGCAGGGTTTTCATGATGAGGTTAGTATCCTGAAAAACACAAAGGTTAGAGTGTTGCATCCTTCCCTTTCAGCTAAATGGGAACATAGGGAAAAGTCGACCATCACTATGGTCGCGACTCCCCACCAGAGAACGATGCGAAATAAAGGTGTTTGATTTAAGCCTCCTAGTGTACACCATGCTGTTAGTGTATACCAAGCAAACTAAGATAGATCCATAACAAATACCAGAGTGAACAACAAGTTTTTTGGAGAATAAGGTTTGGGCAGGACTCTGGGCACATGTTAGAGAAAAAAAAGGGAAAAGGATTATGAGAATGGGATGATGGTAGGTTTGGGAAATGCACAGTGAAGTTATATATGACCCCATTCCTTCAAAATAAATGGAATCAATTAATATAGTATAATCTCCTAAAATGTGTGTATGAAAGAAATCACTTTTGATTTAAGAAAACAATCAATTTTAACTCATTATCCTTAATATCCTAAAACTGATACTTTCCAGTGCAAAACAGATATCAGTTATACATAGATATATTGAAAAAATGACATAGCAAGATAATAAATGTAAAGTTATTTGATGTTTTTGAACAGGTAGCAGAAATTCAGTATTCTTTTCCTTTACATGTTTCAGAGACTGAAAAAAGTATTACTTCTGTTTTTCACACATGAGATATGCTTTGAACTTTGGTTTCCTACGAATATGGCCAACTATTAACCTGGAAAAAAAGGCTCTTTTTTTAGAATACTAGCTCTTAGATCTATCTGTGTGTATGGGGTGCATACATATCATCACAAAAATAAGAGAAAATCCATTTTAAAACATGTGTTTTGCCACCAGGGAGATTCTTGGCTTACCCCTCTTAAGAAAACCATGAGAAAGAATTCCAGGCCCCTGTGACCACTTCCAAAATATTAAGCTTCTTGTGGTTCTGAAAGTAAATTACAAGTGGTACAGAGAGAGAGAGAGAGAGAGAGAGAGAGAGAGAGAGAGAGAGAGAGAGAGAGAACTTTCCTTTTTTTTTTCACCTGTAAAATAGGGTCCATAAGAAGAAAAAAATGCCTTAAAATGTCATAATGGAGAGAGTCTGAAGGTCACATTAAAGTATTGTTAAGTGTTGAAGTAGGAAATTCATTTTTTCACTAAATGAAATAACACACAAGTCTAATTTATTTTAACAATACTAGAAGATTAAATATAGGTAACTAGATATGGAAACAAGTTAACCACTTATGGTAATGTCACTTGCCCTTGGTTTGACTAATGTTCCCAGTCAAGCTAGAGAACAATTATATTAAACTATCACTATAAAAAAGACAGGATAACAATGGCAAAGAAGAGCTGTTCCTGCAGTCTCTTTGGAAACACTTTTGTGATAGGGAGGGCAGGTGTGATTCAACCCAAAGACATTAAATTTCAACAGACAATGGTAAAATCTTATGTTTTGAACTGGATGGAAATAATATAATTTTCCCAGTACGAGGTACATGGATATTTTTCAATACTCAACAAATGGGAGGAGAACATTTGTAAATAAATACAGTAGAGAGAGTTTATTTTTCTAAATTCTCCAATGGTAAAACAATTATTAGGAAGGGAAAAAACTATGCTGTACATAAATATTTTAGATAAAGTATGAAATATTTCATTTATATACTCACAGGGCAATTTCAATACAAGATAATGCATCTCCTCAAAAAGGTGTATCTTCAATATATTTGTATGTGATGTTCATCTTTGTTATGTAGGTGTCCAACATAAATGTGTAGAAAGACATCATAATCATGAAGCATGTAACTTGCTTTCCTCAAAAAATCACATTTCTCCATTATCATTTCTTAATACTTTGTAACTATATGAATAAATTCTTAACTATTAACTAATTATTTACATAGTTTGTGTTAAAGTTAAGGATAAAAATTTTCTAGAAAATCCTGCAAATCTCTTCTGCTAATTTATACTATAATATATCATTTTAAAGTCTTAGATTATCAGGAAGTCATTCTAGACTTCTGTAATTTTTCTCTTTTGATCTGTAGCTATCAAAGTTCTTTAAAATGAGTATTTTTTATGGCCACTCAAGTTCTATTTTCATTTTTTTCCCTTTCTGGGCATTATGGTGCCTTTTTAATTTATAATTCATTTTCTAGTCCACCCTTCAGCAAAGGTATCCAAGAAAGTGACTTTGTCTTTATTCTATTTTTTAAAAAATTTTTCTCTGTTCTAGTCTTTCAGTAAACATTTATTCAAAGTTGCACTAAATCTAAAGTTGCTTGCAAGGCTTTTGTATTGAAGGAGTCTGAAGATTTGAATTCAGATCTCTGAGTTTACACATTATGCCAGTACACGGCTAATAAATACTTCTCAGCATCATTCATTTGAAAAACTATAATGATGTCATGCCAAATAAATATAAAGTTCATTCTCTTTGATGCATGGCTCATAGTCCCCTACTTCTCGATTTTTTTTTTTTTTTTTTTGAGACAGGGTCTCGCTTTGTAGTTCAGGCTGGCTCTGAGCTCACTATGTAGCCCAGGCAAGCCTTGAAATCAGCAATTCTCCTGTCTCTGCCTCCCAAGTGCTGGGATGACAGGCGTGAGCCACCACACCCGGCTACTTCTCGATTTTAAAGTGATGTTTTACATAATCAACTTAAATTTGGGTGTGGGGGTTGGTTAATGAAATCTCTACACATACTATTTTCCTTTCCTTGCTTTTTTTTTCGTGGCTTATTGTGAAATCATTTTTAGACCAGTTTGTATCCTTTAGTATTGAACTATTTACTGTTGTGTTTTTATGTTGTCACTTACAGTTCCCGCATTAAACTCATAAAAGGTACTTTGACCAACTAGGGATGTTTTCTGTGTTTAGCTCTGTATTGAATCTTGTGGTAATGAAGCTTGATTGTGTCCATTTGATCAACTGAGTAGCTGCCTAGTCATGAGTAAAGCACAAATCTGGGTGTGTCTGCTGGTTACAGAGCTGTGACCTAGAAACTCTATCTGGTCCCCCGGCCCGTTTTCACTGTCAGGATCCCATACTCAGCTTCCCACCTGTGACGGATTGGACATCTTTGCTCTACCATGTCCTTACGCTATGATGTTTTTGCTGTGAAGCCAGAGGACCTGAGTCTGACATTTTTCCTGTATCTCTGAGCCTAATGAAACCTGTCTTCATTTAACTTATATCTGATATTGTGATAGGAAAGCGGACCAATACCGATGTTAGTTTTCAACTGTGTACATCTTTCATCAATTCTTGAAACCCTTAACTAAGATATGAACATCACAGTATGTTAAAAAATTGTTCGTTGATAAGTGGGTGTGTTTCTAGTATTATTTCCCTACTAGCAATAACTGGGATCAGAGAGTACCTGCATCACTAGGGCTAACACTCTAAACATGAAAAGCATAAAACCCATTATGTATATGCATGTATGTGTATATATATATATATATATACATACATACACCCATATATGTATGTACATATATATACACATATGCCTTTTACTTTTATTGGCTTTCTTTTTCTGAATTGAGTTTATTAGTATATTTCAAGTATAAAATGCATTTTCAAATTTGTGGATATATAGAGATATGAAATTGATAGAAATAAAACAAAACAATATTTAGACGGCAAAGAGAAAGGAAAAAAGATTGATAGGAGTGATTATGACTCCCAATTAAGTAGTGGGAGAGAGGTTGGCTGGCCCTGGCACATTAAGAGTATAGGTGACTCAATAGTAGGTAAAAATATATCAATGTGGAGATATTAATCTTGAAGTTGAAGAACTGCTAGGAAATCTCCTCATGGAAATTCCTGGTTGGAGACACATTCATAACTCTCCATTAAGGAAACTGAGAGGAGGACAATGTCTTCTTCCATGAAAGTGCTGGAAGAAGCTATTGTTCCTGTTACTGCTGAAATGAATGAGTCATGACGGAGAAAGTCTAAGAATTAGGCCCAAAAAGGATCAATGTAATGATCGGTATAGTCTGATTTGTGTTTATGGCTGTTTCTAGACTTAATTCCAAGGGGCAAGATTAGATTGTTCAGGCTTTTCTAAAAACTCATTCTCTGAAAAACTCACCTCCGAACACTGGCATCACCTTCAAAGTGCAGCGCTCTGATTTTCTGGAATCTCCCCACTGCGCTCCAGCTCGTAAAGGCTGCACAAGATCTCCTCATGCCCACACTGAACTTTTGGGCTATGCACAAACCAAATCTAACATGAACATCGTGGCAAGAAGTAACGGGCACCACGGCTTGTATTATGTATGCATCTGTCACTTATTGAGGTACCACACAGTAGTGTAAGGCTTATTCTTACATTGCAGTTAAGAAAATTGATTCAAATATTCAGAAATAAATTGCCATAATGAAGTAATTTATTTATTTACTTATATTTATAAATAAGGAGAAGAAGAGGGGTGATGGGGAGAGGAATCAAGATAAACTCCATACAGGTGCTAGTTCTCTATGATAAATGTGATCATCATGCATATCTAAATAAAATTAACTTTTAACATTTCTTTTTTATGGTCTTCAGGATTGAACTCAGGCCTTGTGCATGCCAAGCGAGCTACAGAGCTGTATCTGCTGTTCAGAACCCAATTTAAATATAAATCCCAGGCACTCTACACATCATTAATCTTTTAGCATTTTTTTAAGACTTGTGGACACCTTTTATAAAATGTATACCCATCTGTGATTGCACTAGAATTTTAAACTGATTATTAGTTTTTGCATACAAATTATACATTTGTATAAAAAATACAAATGTATAATATCAATCTATTTTGCAATAATGTCATACATTTAATTTGAACTATTTAACATTATTTAAAATCCTTTTATATAAATTCAAATTCAAATTTTTCCGTATAATAAATTTGGCATACATATGTATGTATTTGTTTATTTTTTTGATCTCACAAATTTGGGAGAAGCATGATCTTTTAATACATCTCCAAAAGTAAAATACTGGTTTTAGATATGTAATTCAGCTACATACTATTTTAGTATATAGATGATTTCGAGTGACATATTAAATTTAATCAGATAAATACAATTTAATATTTTAATGTGAATCATGTTGAATTAAATTTTTAGAATTTTTCAAAACTATCATTCTTTTTTTTTTTTTTTTTTTTTTTTTTTTTTTTTTTTTTTTTTTTTTTTTTTTTGAGACAGGGTCTCGCTTTGTAGTTCAGGCTGGCCCTGAGCTCACTATGTAGCCCAGGCAAGCCTCGAACTCAGCAATCCTCCTTTCTCTGCCTCCTGAGTGCTGGGATTACAGGCGTGAGCCACCACATCCGGCACTGTGGTATGTGGTATTAATTGCTGGTGGGTGTGAGTCTCCACGCCCAGCATTGTATATGGTTACCAGGGATCGAACTCAGGACCTTGTGCTTGCGAGACAGGCGCCGGAACCACTGAGCTAACCCTCCGGCCCAAAACTATCATTCTTTAAATATTTACTGTTAAATAGGCAGTTTACTTCTTAGTGTTATCTGCTAGTCCATTATGCACATAAATTAAGCGACAGAAAACTAAGGACAGGAACTGTTTTAACTAACTACAACTGCAACCAGAATTGAAATTCTCAGAAGTGACAAAGTAAGTCACTAAATACATAAACAACACGAAACTTCATTCTCTAAAGAAAATCATGGGTTCTTACACTGCTTTTTTTTTTGAGACATGGTTTCACTTTGTAGTTCAGGCTGGCCCTGAACTCATTATGTAGCTCAGGAAAGCCTCCAACTCAGCAACCCTCCTATCTCTGCTTCCCAAGTACTGGGAGTACAGGCATGAGCCACCACACCCGGCATTTTTTTTTTTTTTTTTTTTTTTTTTAGACAGGGTCTCACTTTGTAGTTCAGGTTGGCCCTTTGGCCCTGAGCTCACTATGTAGCCCAGTCAAGCCTTGAACTCAGCAATCCTCCTGTCTCTGCCTCCGGAGTGCTGGGATTACAGGCGTGAGCCACCATGCCCGGCACACTGTTCAGTTTTGAAAGCTAACACATTATAATGATTATTTCCTGTGTGACTTTTAAAGCACGGAAATCGATGCACATTTATAAATGCATACCTTCAGAGTACCCTTGGGAAATGATATTTCTCAAACCAGAGTTAAGGAAAATGTTCCCTAAACCCACCTACAAGTTCAGTTGAAGAGAAGAGCTGATTCAACTATGACATTATGATTCCACGCAAGTATCAATATCCAGAGTCAGAAGTTCAGCTACGACTTTGAGCCTATATCACTTATTCAGCCTTTGAGTTTTTGCTGACAGTAATGTTGCTATGCCAGCTATTACTTGAATAGACTCATAACGTTGGCTTCACAGGTGACAATGGAGGTTATAGGATTTATTGGTATGACTTATAATGATTCAAACATCTATATTCATTTAGCCAAGACTAGTGTTAGGTTTTAATTTTTGAAACATTAAAGAGCATGAATTATAGTTAAAGAAAAGCTACAGGAAGTCCAGCAAAATTTTAAACTGTGTATTATTACTGATAGAAGAACCAGGCATGAAATTTCCCCTATGAACCATTTTATGTTCAAACTTTTCCTCCTCGCTATAGATAGGAACTCTGTCCAGCTTTCATAAAAAATAATTGTAAACACTTTGCAAAATTAAATCTAGCAATTTGGGCTTAGGCCTAAAAGCACTCATGCTATTCCTCCCTCTAATATTAGTCCTCCAAACTTTTTGTCAGCATTTGTGAGATTTTATTTAATTTTTACAGTAGAACAAAATAAAACAGATGCACAGAAATAACTGTATTCCCAAGGGACAAGGTTGTAAATTTAAGACATGGAATATAAGGTAATAATTAAATATATGAATGAGAAAAAAATTCATCGTGGAAGTCAAGAATCCTTGGCAACTTGTTCCTGATAAACTCATGTTATTTCAAAGCAAATCATGCAGTTTCTGTCTCTAGAAAATATTCCGCCTTTGAATCTACAACATGTGTTCACTATTTAGTGTTTGCATAAACTAATTCTTCAATAGAAGGCAGACAACCAGGGAATGAATGCTTGTCTTGCTACAGGATAGAGGGCGGCAGGAAAGTATGCTTTTAGAAATGAGTTTCTCTACATCAGCCAGGAGCAGTGGAGCGCTTGGCCCTTATTTGTTCAACTACAGAGTCCCGAATTTTGAAAAACAAAAACTTACATTTACTTGGAAAATTTTCAGTCAGCAACACTGGAGGAATACAACAGATCTGAAATTTCTTTTTTTTGAACTTAAATCTCAGGTGCTCATTCTGTCTGTTTTGTATTCTCATGCTGAGATGTGGGCCATTTTAAGATTATTTTTCCAAGAAAAACTCTATCACTTCTTCCCTTGTTTTATTTCAATGCACCTGAAAGCACGATATTTCTAACATGTAAAGGTATTAGTTCTCAAATCTTATGCCCTCAGAAGAGGAAGAAACATGTCTTTTCAAAGATAGCATCCGAGACCTAATTGCAATGGTACAGGTGTATTTCCTATATAATCTAGTAAAATGAAGATTAAATTTCACAAATATATGCGCTAACAGAAAACATAAATAGGTACATTAGTATTTGTTTTTGAACTAAGGTTCATTTAATAGGAAAGGTAAAGAAAAATTCATTTCAAAATTGTCTATCAGCCTAATTTTCTTTCATTTAATAGGAAAAGTGAAGAAAAATTCATTTCAAAATTGTCTATCAGCCTAATTTTCTTGGTGTGTTTTGGGTGATCTTACACATGCATCTTGCTACACATAAATGGATGAATATATCTATCTTGTTTTACATATGCATTTATATCTCAATATATATATCTAAATGTATGGTATAATGAATATTTATATATCCATGCATATGAAGAAGGAAAATATTTGAAGGCAAGTAGAATTTATTTCAGGCATAGTGATAATATCAAGACATACTTTCTATAGCAATTATAGTGCATTATCCTGAAAACATTCTATCTCCAAAATGATTGGACTGACTGTTACCATAAGCACTGGAATTTTTAAAAAGTTAGAAAACAGAATTGACTTCTTTTAATGGACAATACTATACTGGCACTTCCCCAGCTAAAAGATGGAGACAAAATTCAGAACTACACTGACTTACAAGGCATACCTTGATATTTATTTGTATAGTATTTAATTTTGTTGCTTCTTATTTTGACTCCATAGAGTGCAAACAAATTTAAGGTAAAAGTAGTTCTTAGGAGATGATCTTTTTGTAAACTGAATGACAAAGGTCGATTATAACAATGTCACTGAGAACAGAGGTCATTTCCTGTGTTTTGTCATCGTTAACTGCTATATTCATATTATATAGTCTTTTCAGCATCTCTGTTCATTGGATAGTATTATACTTTCACACAGGTGAAGAGAATGAAGTTTAGAGGGAAAAGCTAATTACTAAAGATCGCTCAGTACTACAGGTCAAACAAGGCTTTATATGTAACAGTCTTCATGATGCTACGGTCTTTGTGCTTTGCTACACAAACTTTTATCTATAGTGTACAACCCATCTTAACCCATACTAATGCACTAAAAATGAAATGAAAGATTTTAAGGTATAACAAAATATTTTATCATGTATCCAAATAAGGAAATGAGAGTTCCATGATATAATTCAATTGGAGTCAACAACAGATTTTTATAATTTAAAGGAAAGTTTTGTAGGAGCCATAATAATAAGCTTGTGTACAAAGCATTCTTGGAATCTTTTGTAGTAAACATTGTGGTATAGCTATTGTGTCCAGTTTGTACCTTGTAATTCTATACAACATACAAACCCTGTCAAATTTTAAAGATGGCAAATTGACATTTTTTACAAAACCTGAATGCTATATGAAGATACAATGCCTGTAAAACAAAATTTGGAGGCACATTTTTTTTTCTGACATTTTGCTTTAAAATTAATTGCCATTCATAGTTAATATATGAATCAATCATCTCATTAGAATTTTATATTAGTCATTAAAACGTTAATTTGTATTGCTCAAGGGAAATATTTTTCTTGCAATTTTTTTCTTTTCAACACATATAGTTGGATGCAAAGGGAAATTTTCTGTTATTCGGTAAGTGGAGGGGGAACTCCCAGCCAGCCATGGTAGAACACACTATGTTCACAGGGTGCTGGATTGATGATACAGAGCTCTTCATTGCAGTTTGTTGTACATTTTAGCTGCTGGCTCTGAGACAGATGCAGTTTTTGCAACTCTGTTTATTCTCTGTTACACAAAGCACATGAAAACAAAATATTCCAATCAATCCAAAGGCTTTAAACAAAGAGGTCAATGTCAGGCTCATCCCAGCCACGTCAATTTTAGCATGCAAAATAGGCACAATTATTGTAAAATGGAGGAAGAAATTGGCAGAAGAATCACACATTGGTTTTATCTTTCAGGGGCAGATGGGATTTTCAATGCTTTTATAATGTGTTGAAAAGAAAACACAAAAACAAGCAGGAATATGATAAAAATTTCATTAGTCTTGAAAAAGTAATTTTGACTACTTATTACTCTTTCTGAAGTTATTTTCTTGTGCACATTTCCATCAGTGTTTGTGAACAACAGGGTATGAGATTTAAAGGAGGATATATGTGCTACAATGCTAAAAAAGAAAGAAAATTTAGGACTAATTTTGTTTTCTGTTTTTATCTCTTCAAAATACTAGGCTTAACTTATGTGAATTTTTGATTAAAGGATCATAGATAATTAATAAAGAAGGGCTTATTTTGTTTTGGATTTGACCAAAGAAAATGTATTTTCCACGTTGTTTAAAGAAAAGGAGTTATAGAAACTTATGAGTATATGGGCCAAAGGAAACTAATAATTGGTAAGAAAGGAAACTGAAATGAGAGAAGTAATTTATGACAAAAAGTAAACAGTTGGAAAGTAAGAAATCAGTAATGACATTAATTCATGAAATGCATTATAAAGTGATAACTAGGGCGTGGATAGGGTGGAAAACTTCATTTTTCTATCATAGTGTTGCCTCCATAAGATTGTCTCTTTGGCCACATGATTGAAAACTTCTAGGCCACAAGGAAAAAAGGTACTCAGAGCAGAATTTAATCAGATTATCTTGGCTGGATCCTGATCAGTCATCAGCATTGCTAATAATGGTGCTGCTCTAACCATCTTTGAAAACAAAACTGTGAGTACCATTTCATCACTTAACATTTCCCAGTCTCTCCAGAATTAAGAACAGCGTTTAAAGCCAATGCATGAAACAGAAGAAATATCATGATTCCATAAACTTTCCGATTTTGATACATCTCAAAGTAATCTCCACCCTCAGAGTATTTTAAGAGTTTTCTTAACAGGAATCACTTTTTTTTCTTTTGGTGACTTTATTTTCTACGTTGTTTCCATAATCATTCCCATTTTTTCCCCATTTCTCTTTATTCTCAACTTAGCCTTAAAGCACCAAATAGCACCTGTCCTGAAATTCCTTCTTGGTCCAACATGTGCAGATTGAGGCTCAGGTCCCTCCTGTTGCCTGCACGGACATGCTCATGTAATGCCCTGAGAAGTGTCCAAGTATTTTATTTATTTATTTATTTATTTATTTATTTATTTATTTATTTATTTATTTATTTATTTATTTTTTGTGACAGGGTCTCGCTTTTGTAGTTCAGGCTGACTCTGAACTCACTATGTAGCCCAGGCAAGCCTTGAACTCAGCAATCCTGTCTCAGCCTCCCGAGTGCTGGGATGACAGGCGTGAGCCACCACGCCTGGCACTGTGGTATGTGGTATTGATGGCTGGTGGGTGTGAGTCTTCACGCCCAGCATTGTATGTGGTTACCGGGGATCAAACTCAGGACCTTGCGTTTGCGCGGGAGGCGCTGGAACCACTGAGCTAACCCTCCGGCCCTGTCCAAGCATTTTTGGCAACTTTATCAAAGTAGAAACACTGAAATTCAGTTTTTTTTTTTAATGAAACCAATTGCCACAGCCACAAGACTTAAGCCATACAACAGAAAATATTATTTCAATTACGTTAAAAAAGGAAGCACTGGTCTCTTTCTGGCTGAAAACAAATGCATCTAGAACACAGTCTAGACCATTTAGTCAAAATATGGTTATGATGAAGAAAATAATTACTGTGACAGGAGGAAGAGCCACTCAGAGAGGGCCATGCCTTCTCTAAACTTTTTAATTTCCAATTAGCCAATCAATAGCATCATACTGTTTTGGCAAAATGATATAATAATTTTTAAACAATCCCCACTATATGTTCCTGGAACACAGTTTCAAAATTTGTTGGCAGCTCAGCACCCTCTTTTGTAGACACGTGTGATGGCTGGTGGGCCAGGGCTGGCAGAAAGCTGAGGAACTGAGGTTGGTCACCAGAAGGATTAAGGGATGGTTAAGTGATCTTGCTTTCAGATCCACTTCTAGACAACGGGGGAGGGGCTAGAGATGGAGTTTTGCTCAGTACCTGCCGATGACTCATTCAACCTCTATATAGTGAAGCCTCCATGAAACTCCAAAAGCACTGTTTAGAGAGCGTCTTCACTGGTGACTCAGAGATTCCTGCAGGGTGGCAGGTCCAGAGAGGGCCCAGGAGCCCTACATGCCCTCTTCACATTTTGCCCCATCTCTCTCTTCCACCCAGTTATTCATCTGAATTCTTTGCAGTACTTTTGTCATGACCAAAGAAACATACATGAAACATCTTCCTGAATTCTGTAAGATGTTCTGAAACATCCCAAGTGCAGGTTGTCAGAACCTCTATTTATAGCTTGTCAGTTGGAAGCACAAGACAGAATTTTGAACTTGTGGTCAGCTTTGGTGGAGGCATTTGCAAGAATGAGCCCTTTATCTGTGGGACATGACTCTAGCCCAAGGGAGGTGAGGTCAGAATTTACCGGAGCCAGAGGGCGCTGTGCTGGTGCCTCCTGCAGAATTTCCTGGTGCTTGGGGGGATACGTCACGCTTCTGCTTTAGCAAATATTGTGTTGAGTGGTTGAGAGTTGGAAAAATGTTTCTATTACTAGCCAACGAAACTATATTCTGTAGCTGATAATTCTCAAACTTAGATATTAGATGTGAGTGTACTCATAGAGTAAATGTAATTCTTTAATTTTTCAGAATAATAAATGTTAAAGTGTGAAAATCTTCTGTATTTTGTAAACGTGGTGTAATTCTCTACCTCCTCAGAAGCATGCTTTCTATCTGTAGCCCCAAAGTAGAAAAAGTTCAGGTTTTTCTTTTATGTCTTCTGCCCTCTGCTCTGCCTTCCATGGGTATAGATGCCACAGATGATGCACCTGTAATAGGTTCATCGCTTGGTAACTACCATAGAAGATGATGGTTTATTTCCAGCACTTGACTACTGTATCCTGGCTTAAAAAGACACAGCATCTGATTTTTGATTAGTGGGAGAGGTTGTGATTTTCCTAATGTAAAGCTTTTAGAGAGCAGATATTGTGCTAAAATTCAGCAAAAAAGCTAATTTTAACTCATTTTCTTTTATTGATTGCCAACAGTTTCCTGTTAAGTCTTGATGCCCATGGTCAGTTTATTTGCTTGCCAGCTAATTAGGATATGCCCCAGACACTGACCTAAACTTTCTTTATATTTCTGCTGTCATGTACTTAGGTTAGGACACACAGCATTTCCTTTGTATTCAAGTGAGAAATTTAATTCTGCCTAGGAGTACATTGGATATACCACCCTGTCTCTGATGGCACATTTCTGCCAAAATCATATACTGGCTACAATTCTTTAGATAATAATAATAAAAAGCTAGTTGAACATAACATTGTGATCTCTGAAGTGGAATTAATAGCAATACATTGAAGCTGTAATTCATAACTGGCATAGCAGTTGTGCTTATAACACTGAGTTATGAAAGAGGTGACTTTTCATGCAGAAATACAATTGCACTTACATCTTAAAAAACTCCTCACTCTACTACAAGGTGAATATCCTGATTATTTTCTCTGGCAAAATTACCAATGACTTCAATGAGAAATTCTCTTTAGTACAGAGTGCAGCCTTAGCTCGCTTAGCTTTTCTTGAGCTACATTATGTTTCTCAGTGAAGAAGAATATACATGCCCAGTGTTATTTGTTAAGAATAAGGTAGGAGTTCCGCACTTGCTATTTTATTATATATAAAAACATCTGCATAGATCTGTACTCCTTTAATATACATTGTTACTTCACATAGAACTAGGTCTACTTGACACAGAACTAGTCTATGAGGGCTCTGATAAATGTAGTGAAACTAAGCAACCATTCAGTGCACTCCAGTGAGTTTGCATCTGTGTTTCTTGTGATGATGCTGCGTTTTGTATTCTTTCATATTTCAGAGCAAGAATGTCATATTCATCAATAGTTCGGAACTGCGCTTGCTGCCAAGCACGGCCCTAACACACAGGCGTGCCAAACTGATGAAAAAGAATGAATTGAAAAGAAATGAAGCAATCTCTAATGAACAGGCGAACATGACTTGTTTAGCACTGAAAAATCAATGAGGTGAAACAGTTTCTCCCACCAGTGAATAACGTGAAAATCACCCCAGCACTGAACCTTGTAATTTCTCATCCTTACACCAACCGTACGCGTAGTACCACCATTCTGAGGCGCCTGATTTTCACCATTGAAGGAAAGATAAAGTATGTGTCTTTAACAGCTCCCACATAGTCATGAACCTTTTGGAGTCTGATTTTTTTTTTTTTTAAGACTTTCGAGTTGCAACTGAGTTGCAACCAGAATCGTGGAACGAATCCTGTGATCAGAACTGTGAAAAGAATTCAGTCCGCGAGCTGAGGTACCGCCAGACTCAGTAATGAGCGTGTTTATCAAAACCTGGCTCCATAGATATTCTTAGACGATGCTCCCTGTGTGACTGCGTTGTCCTTGTTCTCCCTCCCAAACAGTTCCTTTAAAACCTTCCACAGTGTGATTTTTATGTGCCCTCAGCGTCATCTGACCCCAACTGCCTTTTAGTTTGATCTCTTCTTTCTCCTGCAAGCTGCTGCTTTTTGAATTTCAATTATTATCTCTCCGCGCTAAGCTCCAAAATACACACTTTCAGTTTTACTTCTTTTCTAAGAACTAGTTCTGAATTTCAACTTTCACATGGATGCCTGTGCGAACGGCCTAGGGGTGGTTTAGCTCTGGCCTCGGCCTGGCTGTGCCGGCCCGTGCTTTCCCTTTTGCTGTGACCCAGACTCTGAGCCCTCCGTGGAGGACGCGGCCTGCGCGGGACGCAGCGCGCGCTTCGCCTGTGCCGCTGACGGCGGAGAAACACAGGCAGGTGACAGGTAACCTGTCCGCTGAAGATCTGCAGCACGCAGGGCCGTGCTCTCCGCAGTCGCTTCCTTTCTTCTGTTTCATGACTTTCCCACACTGGCCGACTGGAAACCTCAGACTGCCTTTTCATTGCTGCCGCGCACGACGCCCTGATCACAATAAGCTCGTACTTCTAACTCGTGGACCCCGAAGAGCCCTTGCTCTCGCAGGTCTGTAACCCCTCCCTCCTGTCCTCTGGCTTTCCGTAGTGTGCCCTAAGGACTCACTATGATGAGCATCAGCTTATTTTCTGCTCCCCCTTCATCCACACCCACTTTCAATAAATTAGGGTACACATTTCCCAAATATAGTTTTTGCTGAGTTTTTCCCACCTGAATTACTCTTGTCCTCACTTGAGAATATTGAAGTCCTTTATTATGTGTTATCAAGGCTTAGGTCAAAGCTCAATTTCCAATGAATGTTTACTATCCTGCCTAAATATAAATTTTCTTGTCTGTATTTCTTGAAAACTTTACCGCATAACTCTTAGTTCTTTGTCATATTGCTCTCTCTCTCTTCTTTCCCTCTCCCTCTCCCTCTCTCTCTCTCTCTCTCTCTCTCTCTCTCTCTCTCTCTCTCACACACACACACACACACACACACACCCATTTCCCCCTTATTAGATTTGGAGCTGGCAAAGTTTAAAGATTAAGGCTTTGAAATAAAATGGATGTGCCACTTACAAACTATTGCAGCCTGTTCGAGTTACTTAACCTCTCTGAGTCTTCATTTTTCTCATCCATAAAATTACATGTAATAAATAATGGAAAGCACCTTGCAGAGAACATGGCCTACTGCAAGTACTTAACAAAAGCTACCCATCATGATAATGAATACTGTACGTGAAACTTACTCTGGGAAAAACTGTGTTCTTTCTCCATTATTTTTGTCAAGGTCTAGCAGAGGCCTTTCCTTATACAGCACTTGACCTTCAATTAGTATTTTCTGTGACTGAACACAAGGGTTTGTTATACTTTCTAGCAATATAATTTTCTCTTTAAGAAATCTCACTATTGCCTCAGGTTATCTTTTGTGCTCGCTACTACTTCTAGCATATCCTGAATTCTTCATTCATTATACGCATTTGCTATCTCCTAGCATACAGTTTCTATAACAACAACATGTTAGACATACATTCTTTAATCCTTCCAAACATTCCTTTTCAGGTAATCTTCTGTTTTCTAGAACTCTGAATTATCAGATAGCTAATGAGACAGTAAAAAACAATTCACCCCGCTAAACTCTGCCATACCATTAATGACCCCGGCACCAAAATAACTTGTCCTGGCTTCCTGATGCTTTGTGCAGGGACATTATTTTCTGACAGTGGAAGAGCCAGAATTTAACAACATATGACTTCAGAGTTTGAATGTGGTGTTTCTTGCTTTTATTCTTCCTCCTTCACTTCTCTTCTTAAGAATCCAAATAATTGGTTCCCTTTTTTAACCATCAAAATTTTCTTTCTCTTCTTTGCTTACCCCTACCTCATTTTTTTCCTTTGAATACTTTCTTAGTGTTTCATAATATCTATCAAACATCTTAGAACTCATTTACACCTTCAGTTTCACATGCCAGAGAAAAGTACAGTATTAAATTGCCTCATGTACTGGTATAAAATCTCAATGTAGATTATGATCATAATGTGTATATAAAATGTAGCAATAAAATCAATTTTAAAAAGGAATCAAAATAATTTACTATGATATTTTAGAGATGAAACAAATAATAAAATCTGTTCTATCCCTATTTTATCCTGATGAAAACTGACTGAGTCTAAGAGTGACTCAAAGACTAAAAATGACACAGGCCAAAATGATCTTTAGAAGAATACATAAGAGCATGATTTCTTTCAATAGGCCTCAAAAGGTAAGGGGATAAAATTTTTTTGTATACCTAAAGTAATTTTTATATGTATGGTACAGAGGGAATATTCTAAAATAACTAGTTATATAATTGTGTCACAAATAATTTTCCACACACATATATGCTTGTCATGTATGTTTTCATTCATGTTTTGGAATGAACTATTTGTAAAATTAAACATATTCTCTGGATTTACATTTAACACAATAGATGCAACTTTAAATACATTTATATATTTTGGTACTATGCTAAAGGATTATCTTGAAATTAACTTTTTTCCATCACCAAATATTATTACCCTAAATCTTTTATACAGTAAAGAATAATTTGAAGTAACTATTCAAAACATAGAGGTGGCAATTTTCTCCTACGTTTGCAAATATGTAATGAAATTAGGTATTCCACTTTAAAATGTTTTGGCAGAAGGGATACTTTATGTTTCTACATGCAGTTAAATATAATTTTTCAAAAAGACAAAATTGCAACTCTTGTACAACTAGTCAAGCAAAAGCATGCAATTTTATGTACCTTGATTAGTAATGGAACTTGTAAAATGCTAAAGCTACTCCAAGAGCATTTAAGAATTCAGGTATTTATGGGAAATATTAACATATATTGTATGACTTAATGTAAAACAGGACTGTAGCTGTAACACTTAAAGTTATCTGGACCATGCAATAGAATTATCTATATCACTATTTAAAAAAATATCTGCAAGGTAACTTCTATCTTTGTGGAGTTTTAAATTGTCAGACAATATAACTTAAGCATAACACTGATAAGATAAAATATGCAGGAATACCTACGGCCTATTTCTAAGTTTCAGATAAGGTTTTTGACATATCTTCTTCTGTTAGTGAAGTAATGCTCTGAACTACATTTGTATATATAAAACATGTTGGAAAGATTTATTTAAAATATTTATTCCTTGTAGAGTCACCTTTGTCTTTGTCCATGGTATTATTATAGGTAGAAAATCCAGCTAGACATATGTAGGCAGATAGATAGGACTGGCCCTTAAAAGAAAACCAAAAAACCAACTTGGAGGTTACTGCTGCGGGAGAAAAGCTACCCCACCCATATAAGAAATAGCTCATTGAAATTCCAAACAAGGAGCCATCAGATATTCTAAAGAAGGCTCCAACCTCCTGGGGTGGAGGGCTGACACTTTAACCCACCTCCCCGGAAAAGAGTTAGAGTCCAAAATTCCTGTTTGATTGTTATAACCTATCTACCTTTTTAAAAATCTCATTGGTGGCCCCCACTTTTAAACCCACCGCACCTCATGATTTTGGTCCATAAAATCCCCCTAAAGAAAGCAATCCTGGGGTTACCCACTTTCCGGGCCCCCCTTCTGTCTCTTTTAAGGCAGAAGCTTTCTCTCTCAATAAAATTTTCCTACTCAAACCTCCGTTGTTCCTAAAATTCATTCTTCGATTTTTAGAGAACGCAAACTCGCGTTTCAGCTGGGGAGTTAGGCCTTAACTCTCCTGCGTCAGTATTTCCTTTAACAAAATAAGGGAAAATTCCCCATATCAAGTTCCCTAGAATACTCACAGCTAAAGAATTCCAGAAAAATCTGTAAGAACTAATTATGACTGAGGATCTAAGAAAGACAACAGAACCAAATATACTATCCACACAAAAATGTATTAAAAGTAAT
>PVIC010028652.1:0-23059 GCA_004025085.1 Thryonomys swinderianus
ACGCCCACCAACAATCAACACCGCATACCACAATGCCGGACGTGGTGGCTCACGCCTGTCATCCCAGCACTTGGGAGGCAGAGACAGGAGGATTGCTGAGTTCGCGGCGGCTTGCCTGGGCACCATAGTGAGCTCAGGGCCAGCCTGAACTACAAAGCGAGACCCTGTCTCAAAAAGCAAAAAAAAAAAAAAAAAGAAAAGAAAAGAAAAAGTGACAAATAGAAAATGAGCCATTTTCAAGTTCTTTTTTCAAGTTATTTTTTAATAACTTGACATTTATTCACCAGCTTATTGTCATATTATATTATATAAAATTAATAAAATTTTGAAATCTAGAGGGATTACTTTCCTCCTCTGCCTGTCTCTTAGCAAGGGAACTGAGAGTAAATTAATAATTCACAGGAGTATTTGTTGGCATAATACAATATTATATTGAGAAAAAAACCTGCGGTCTTCATAGTAAAAATAAAATAAAGCAAAGCTCAGCTACTCTAGTATGGTTTGTGGGAAAGTGACTTCAGAAGCTCACCTACTAAGTCAAAAGGACACGTGGGGAGCATGTTATTTGTGCTTGTTAAATACAATTTATTTTAGTTTTCTGTTGCCATGAAACAGATTACTCTGAAACTTAGTATCTAAAAAAATCATACACTTATCCCAGCATCTGTGATTGGAGGTTTTGAGAGCCATGAGCTCTTTGCCTCCGGGTCAGGTTTCTCATGAGCTGCCCAACGCTGTGGCTCAGAGGTACAGCACCTTCCCCACCCAAGGACACGCGGCTGCTGGCAGGCTTCGAAAGATCCACTGCCAAGTTACCACGTGCACCATGCCACAGGGCTGCCTGGCACAGAAGCTGACTTCCCCAGAATGAGCAATCTGGAGTGTCCGAGGGTCATGTCGGAAGCCACAGAAGGAACCACCCATCATCCTTCGCATTCCGTGTAGTAGAAAAAACAAAGTAAGTCCAACCTACCCTCAAGGGGAGGGGATTCCCTGAGGGCAAGAATTCCAGGAAGAGGGACTATGGGAAGCCATAGGACAGGTTACCTGCTACAGTTTGTTCCTTTTAGATGACCAAAACATTAAAATATAAAATATATTCTCATAGTTAAAAATTCAAATCATCCAAGGGGGTGTATAGTAAAAACTCTTCCTCTACCCTGTCAACCAGGCCACTCCCTGAGCAAATCGTTCTCATGTTTTCCTTTTAGAACCTTTCTGTGAGACCTTAGGTTGGAAGAATGGGACTCCACAGACAGGAAGAGGCTGTACTCTTCCTTTCCGTCTTGCTGCTTCACACTTGTTTTGCAAAGTTACCTCTTTGCTCATCCCTTGGGGAGAATACGATGACTTTTCATCTCGCTGTCATACAGTGAGCACTCCGTTGATAACATAGTTTCTATTCAGAAGCTAAATACCCGCTCCTGAGTAACACAGCCCCACGCTCAGAAACTTAAGGTGAAGGCCTTTCCTAGGCCCTAGCTGGGCATCTTTAAGCTGGAGGCTCCAGTGAGGAGAAACCATGGAGATCCAGGGCCAGCTTTTCCATTCTCTTTTTGTCCCTCCCCCTCTGCTCTTCTGCCTCCTACCACCGTGAACCTTTGTCTCTGTCAGGAGTAGGAGATGGGAAACCAGTGAAATAATAGGTCTTTTT
This sequence comes from Thryonomys swinderianus, assembly GCA_004025085.1. NCBI lineage: Eukaryota > Metazoa > Chordata > Mammalia > Rodentia > Thryonomyidae > Thryonomys > Thryonomys swinderianus. Next base: position 1,655 of record PVIC010028652.1, read on the forward strand.
CACTTTTAATTCTTTTGGCTTCTTTAGAGACTTCCTCACAGAAGCATGTGCCTGTGGGTTTCTCTGCAGATTCTCTCTCTCTCGTTTGTAATTTCTTCAAAGAACAGTTCTCCAATCTCTTGGTGTTAGGGTCACTGTAGCCCTGCCAGGAGGCTGAGTGTTCGGGCCTTTTCCACAACAGGCCTAAGAAGAGTGGCTTTCTCTCACCTCCATTCTGTCCTCTCATACACCCTTGCTAATGTTCTTAGGGTTTTTCTTTTCCTTTTTTTTTTTTTTTGAGAACTTCTGAAGACTATTCTTGATTCTTGAGGGTCTTTCAGTTTTTCATATTATTTTGTTCAATTCTTTTAGGAATTATGAATCCTGAGAATAAGAAATGCTCAATGTATCACTCCAGGAATTAAAATCCAAAAGAGGGGAGGGATCTGCTGGTTGATCCGACATTTGCCTGGTACGGGTAGGAAGTGAAAGAGTTTTCTTGTAGAACATACTTCCCACATGTTGAGATACCTTTGAAGATAAAATAATTATAATAATTAAGTCTGTAAATACTTTCAATAACCCAGTTTAGCCACAGATGGAAGGAAGACCGAGGTAACTGTCAGTATGAAACATAGAGTTGTGGAGGTCACGGTGGTCGGCTTTTCTTTTTCTCAAAATCAGATGGTGTTCATGCTTTAAAAGTGGGTATCAGGGTGGCTCTGACTTCTGATTCCCCTGCCCACTTTGCTATGTTTCATCTAAGTGATTTCACTCTAAGTTCACCCTCTCTGGCCCTGCAGTGGCCTCACAGGAGATCCTACAGTTGTCCCATCACACCTCCACCAACAGCCAACCAACCAGTCCTTCTCCTGACTGAGGCCAGAATTCTTTAGGCAACTTCTCACCCAGCAGGGCACCAGCGTGTCATAAACCAGTCCTGCACAGGGCTCCACTTGCCTTTGCATCAAAGCTGGCCCTGAGTGGAACCCAGAGCTCATTGTCACAGCTCAAATTGCAAGTTGCTTCCATTCCAATAAAATATCTGAGTTCCCAAATCCCAGTAAATTTTGTCTTTGTCCCACCCCTTTTCTTTATGCCCAGTTCCTTTCTACCTTCTGAGTTTCTGTTCAGGGGCGGGCTTCCTTCTTGGTGGTGCCTGGTACCATAGAGATTTCCCCTCAATCTACATTTTGGAGGTTGAGACATTGTCATTTAGCCAGTGATGAATTCTTGCCTGTTCACCTTCCAGAATTCCAGATGCTACTCACAGGCTTCCAATCCTGCTGCTTCAATTCCCACTCCCAGAACCCTGTGACTACCCTGTTTGATTGATGTCTGGTGCTAATTGAACCCTTCTCCCAGCTTCTGTGGGAGGCTTGTCCTGTCTTGCTAGTAAGTGGCACCTGGGATACAGCAGGTAGGCAGAGCTCTGGGGAAGTGTGGGTGCTGTCAGACAGGAGCCCCAAAATGAGTGATAAATTGAAGCCAACTCCATTTGAGAAAAAAATCCCATGGAATGTCATTGTAAGTATGCCAAAATACATAGTATCCTCAACTAAAGAAAACCAAGTCATTTAAAATCATGTTACCAATGTTAATTTCTTAATTTTGAGAAATGTCCCATGTTATGTGGAATGTTAACTTAGAGGAAAGCTGGGTGAACTCTGTATTATCTTCAAAAATTCACTATCTTTAAAGTTATTCCAAAATAAAGTTTTTTTTTAAAAAAATGAAACATTAAAGCATTTACATTAGAAAGAAGGAATTTTTCTACCTAAAAGTTTTGAGACAAATAAAAAATATAATTTGAAAGACATTGTTAAGCCTCAGCTCCTGGCATAAAGATATATTGTAAATAAGTACACTTCTGTTTAAGTTAGACAAATTAGTTTCTGCTTTTTAATTTCATATTTAGGGAGGTCATTTTTTTTCAAAAACTAATTATTGACCTATCATGGGTCCTGCATGTTCAAAGGAGCTATTAACTTATGAAGCATAAAGGACCTTTCTCTCCAAGAGCTTACATTTCAATGGGGTAAAGGAAAATCAACAATAAACCATGAACATAACAAATGAGTAGATTCCATTTCTAGTTGAAGGTGATAGATGCTATGAGGGGAAAAGGAAAGCAGAAAGGGGGATGAGAGGAGTGGGGGGGCTGGGCAGTGTACAATCTTTTTTTTTTTTTTTTTTTTTGCAGTGTACAATCTTAAGTAGACTGACCAGAGTGAGCCTCGGTGAGAAGACGCACAAGAGCACAATGAAGACAAGGAGCAAAGAAGGAAAATGTCAGGGACACAGGATTTTGGAGAAAGGAACCAGCCAGTGGGAAGGGCTTAGCATGGCACGTGCCCAGCACTCGAGGAGCAGCCAGGGGAAAATGAACAAGAGCATAGGTTAGAAGGAAAGGAAGTGGAAGGCGAGGCCAGGTGGGTGAAGGTGGAGGCTGGGGGAATCCAAATGTTGTAGGGCTTCTGACTCTAAAGGACATGGAGAACTATGCAGGGTTTTGAGCAGAAGAGTGACATGATTTATCTTGTGTATTACAAGGACCACTATTCACTCTTTTACATATAGACATACTTTTCCAACCTTCTACTATAAATACATATTATGTGAAATTAGCATACCTGTGATTGAATTTTTAGTGCTGGCCCCAGCTTCAATCCCATGGTACCTCGAAGATGTTCCTCTGTGAGTAATGGCAAAGTTTCTCCATCAATTGCATGATCTTTAAAGACCTTATAAAAAATAAAAGATGTTGGCTTTGTCCAAATGTTTTTTCTAAGTTCTTACTTTATTTGAAGATATTTTATTTTGTGTAGAAATGTTTAGATGCCTTAAGAAGGACACTTACACACAAACCCTTATTTTTATTGTATTTATTTTTTGTTGTGGTGGTAGGAATTGAACTCAGGGACTCATACATGCTCTGGGACTCATAAATGCTCTACCGTTGAGCTAAATCCTCAGCCCAAAACTGAATTTTAGTTGCACTCTTTTCTGTGCTCCAGGGGCATATTATTTGTGCTCTTTAATAACATCTAGAGTATACTGTTCCTTGCTTATATAACTCAGTTCCTACCTGAAATAATTATTGTTTGAGGGTAAGGTACATGTCTTATGTATCTTATGCAGTGTCATATATATATAAGAAGATGTACAATAAACAGTGGTAGGTTGGTTTATCAATGGGAAAATACTCTGAATAAAGGAATGTGGGTAAAAGCTCTAAACTGTATCTGATGGGAGATTCTGGTCAGAGGTCAGAAGACTGAATGAGGATAGAAATACTGTTAGTGAAGACAGCAGGTTTTTGCTGGGAAGAAGGACTGCATTGGCTGTTGGAATCCAGGTGATGTATGTTATGTGTTGGTGCAAAGTTTGTCTGCATTTTAATCATGTTCAGAGACTTTGGCTGAGACTGAGATTAAGGCCAGAGACTGATTAATCTTACAGAAGAAATTTCAAAACAGTCTAATGTTGAGGCCATGGCATGGCTACTATTGGGAGCTTTTAGCCAGATCTATGTTGAGAATCAAGAGCAAAGAGCCCAACAGAATGATTTTGAGTTTGACCAGAAAGGAAGCTCCAATAAGCTGTGGCCTGCAAGGGTGGAACAGAGAAGAAATTGGTCACTGAAAAGACTAGTAAGAAAAGCCAAGTGTTTCAGAAGAGGACAATACAAAGACGGTTTGAGGACATCACAAGAACCAGCAGGACTTCACCCTGGCAGCCTCACAACTACAACACAATGACTTTGCCTTGAGAAGAAAGCCCCAGAGCACCACGTTCCAGGATTGCAGCAGTCCCTGTTCCTCCTAGGGACTTGGTTCACAGGCACTCAGCCTCCACAGCCAGGAAAGAAGGAAGCCAGGCTAGTGCTCCAGCTGGCAGCACACCTTGGTATCATCCATGTGGTGCTGGCTTTAAGTGCATACAGAATGCAAGAGTCATGGGGTCAGTCAGGCTCCACCAGATTTCAGAAGAAGGCCTGGGCAGCCAGTCAGTGTGCGCCTGAGAGGGCAGTGTGTGAGGCCAAAGGTGCAGTGGAGACCCTAGCAGTGTGGAGAGACCAGGAACATGGACCGTGTGAGGAAAACTGAAGAGAGCAGAGCTGACCCAAGAGAGAAGTGGCAAGAGCTACAACCACGGGCAGCACCATGGAGGTGTGGAGGAACGGAGCCACCAAAGTCCTTTGGAGATCACAACTTGCCTCAAATTTTGGAGTGTGTTAGACATGGAACTACAGGATTTAATGTTTGCTCTGAAGGGTTTTGGTCTGGCTTTGTTTTCTTTCTTTCCTGTCCCTTTTTTGCTCTGTTGGAATGGAAATGTCAATCTTGAGACATTGTATATTGGAGGTATTTAATTTTCTTTTCATTTGCACGGGGCTCATAGCTGTCTGCCTTAAATCCCAGAGGAGATTTTGGACTTGGATTTTTTTAGGAATCCTGAAATGGTTAGGACTTTGGCAACTGTCACACATGGACTAAATGCCATTTGCATAAAGGGATGCACATGAGTCCTTGGAAGTTTGGGATGGAATTTGATGGGTTGTATCTAGCTGTCCCTCAAAGCTTCATGCAGTCATAAGTATGGCTGGATCTAGGTGTGTAATGGATCTAGGGTGTGTGATTCTGGGACCAAGGATGTGATTCTGGAATTGGTTCATGGTGTGATGATAGGATTAAGGGTGTGAGTGCTGCCCACTGGTAGTGTAAACAAAATATGAGACAGAGAAACGACTGCTGTGGTCACTTGGCATTTGCTGCTTGTTTTCTGCTGCCTCCTGTCTGCCCTGAGATCCCCTCCTGCCTCGCCGCCCTGCCTCAGAGCCAGCTGACTATGAACGAAAACCTGTACAAACTGTGAGACAAAACAAACCTTTTCTTCCTTTAATTTTAGGGGTTGTGTATTTTGTCTCAGCAATGCAAGAAGTAACTAAAGCACAGACCAATGCTGTCTCTTAACTTTGCAAATACAGTATCTTCTGTCCACTCACTAGCTAGATTCATATATGGTAAGAGGAAGAGAAGAGTTTCAGGCAAGAGTAGTCACCCTGGACCTTTCTGGCAGGGCTTCTTGTTCTGATTCGTCATGGATGTTTCTATGCCTTCTCTCTTCCAAAACCTGGGAAGGCTGCTGGTAAACAAAGGTTCCAAGAAGATAAAAGAGAGAGACATGAACAACTGGCCCATAATGTTATGATCTCCGATGTCAACCTGCCTGGCAAGCCCCTTTTTTACACTGGCTAATGAGGTATCTCTCCTTCTACTTTTAAGCCTTCTCCAGCCTCCTCCAAGTTTAGACCCTCGAGAGTCCTTCCTCGTGAATAGTAAATCACACCGTTTCCAAACTTAAGAAGAAAAGTAGAAGAAACCAGTAGAGAAGAACTCCCTCTAAATATGAACAATGAACCTAAAATCTAATATTTTCTCCCACATTCCTGTCTAATGGAAGAGGGGTCCCCCTGTGTTTTAAAGACGGGGCTCCCCGTTTATGTGGGTCTTCATCCCTCCACCCCAACACACACATTTTGGAGCATCACTCAATAGAAAATCTCTTCTGTTTCTAATCTGTTCTCTTCTGCTGGCTGTTTGTCTTAGCATGTAACTAATCTTCTACTCATTAAATAAATGAAAGCAACAAAAACACACACACTGCATTTCTTGATTCTGCTCATCCCTGTCCCCTCACAGCCACATGTCTTAAAACAGACTGGAGACTCTGCTGTTTTCATTCTTACCTCCTGTGGCCATTCTTCAGTTTCACAAGTCTGAGGTCTGACTCCTCTGCCTCTTCCATTGAACCTGCTCTCCTCAGCTTCCCTGGTGCCTGTCTTGCACTGAACATTGGACATTTTCCAGTTCTTGTTTCTTATATTTGTTAAATCCTTGGCTGCATTTCATACTGTTCTTCGCTGAATTTTACAATCTACATGCTGAGGGCTCCCTAATATGCATATCTTTAGCTTAGACACGAAGTCCTACCCATTCTGGCCCTTAGGTAGTATTCTTACATCCCTGCCCCACTGGTCCTATCCTGGCTGAAACTCTGGTACAGTTTGTCTCAGGAGACTCACTTCTGGTCTTGTTTTATTCAGGCTATTCTCACAAAAGCACCATAAGTGATAGTTCTGAAGGATAAACCAAGTCCTGCTTAAACCTTCACTGCTTCTAGAATAAACCCATAATCCTATCCTGGGTCTTCAAGGTGCCTTGTGATCTGGCCCCTTCTATCTTTAAATTCTCTGTGGCTTCACGCCCTGACTTAAAAGTTCCTCTGTGACATCCATCCTACTTCCACTCCCTATCTTACCTTTTAGTCTCATTTTAGAGGCCATGATTTTCTCCAGTGTGTCCTATTTGCCCTATTTGACCTCTGTTTTGGAGGACTATGCCTCAGGACCAGCTAAAAAATAGAATCTTTTCAGAAATGTCCTGTACCAGCCCCTGTGTCGTAATAGAATGGAATCGTTTAAAAACTTTATTAAGTAATTATTTCTTTTCCTAGTTCAATTAAGCAAATCATGGAATAGCTAATACAATTAATTGAATTTAGGCCAAAGTTAAAAAAAAAAAAAGGTTGGTTGGAGGGTACAACTTCATCTTGGGGAAATGTATGATTTCTGTTAAAAGTTTCTCTCTGAAATATTGAACACAATTTAAATGTACCCTTTGTAAACTGGTTATAGGAGGCCCGTTTGAAACCACTCTGAGAAGTCTTTAGATATTGATTTGGCTTATGAATTTGGCTAATGATTCAAATTGAGTCACTCCAAGGCCTAAGTGTGAATTGCTAATTAACTTTTTAGCAGTGTATGGAGACAGTCTTCCCTATGCCCACGGTCACAATTGGAGTCTCAATGATGGATGAGGCTGTGATATCTGTATAGCAAGGAATCACTGCAGCAGAGGAATCATGACTCTGGGAAACCCTTCTCTAAGACCAAACATCAGGTACATAATGCAGGTGGCTTGTTAGCAAAGATCTACAAGATAGCAAAGTTGCCTTGTTAACTGTGACCTGGCTTTCACATGTATAAACACTTATTCCCTTTTCCAAGCCTGGCTCATTAAGTGCATGAGTTCTGCTATTCCCTACAATCTGTCTTCAGGTCCCTTTGCTATGTTGCATGGTCATATATACCAAGTTATTCAGTGCTCATTGTCTTAGGCATGACAGAGCTAATAGTAGGTGGTCTTTAGTTAGGGCAGAGCTAAAGATCAATTCCTGGCCCTCAAGAGCCCTCATCAGGGAATGGGCATTCCCCATTGACTAATCAGGCTATCATCCTGACAATTTGTGAACTGCAGGGGCACATGTATCTTTGGCTGGAAACCAAATCCTGGCCCAGGAGCAGAGAAGTTGCAATGGGAAGGGACAGATTTGGGGTCCCATTCGTGTTCTTGAAGCACTTTATCTTTGAGCCAGCTTGTCGTTCAGTTTATTAGGCTACAGAATAGGGTTAATAATTTTTTGCATAATTCTGGTACAAATTATATTTAAAAGATAATCTAAATTATAAGGACAGGCCAAATAATACAGTATTTTTAAATACAAGAATGTATTACAGTAAAAGATACATGGACATTAATTCCTCTCTTAATACTCCCAGTCACTTTGAACACACTTATCTCATCATTCTCGTCACATTCTGAAGCCATCTCGGAAATCCCCCTTCATGTTTGCCAGTCATGATCAAAAACATAGTGAAGACAGCTGCTGATTCCCATCCAAAGGAAAGGCAGCGTCAGAAAAACATCACAGTGTGTCCTTACCGTATCCATCAGTCCTGGCACCACGTTACTTCTGGCTCTTCATCAAGGTCAAAATGACCACAAAAGGTCAACATTTTGAGTCAGGTACAGACATTGAGGCAGCCATAACAGTGTATTAGTGCTGCTCATGAAAAAGAACTTCCAGAATTGCTTCTTCAGGAAGTGGCATGAATGATGGGATAGTCTATACACAAAAGAATTACAAGAATAATACCACAGTGGCATATGTACACCCATGTTTCTAGCCGCTGTTTGTGATAGCTAAAACTTTTTTTTTTTTGAGACAGGGTCTTGCTTTGTAGTTAGGCTGGCTCTGAGCTCACTATGTAGCCCAGGCAAGCTTCAAACTCAGCAATCCTCCTGCCTCTACCTCCTGGGTGCTGGGATTACAGGTGTGAGCCACCATGCCCGGCACTGTGGTATGTGGTATTGATTGGGCGTGAGTCTCCACGCCCAGCATTGTATGTGGTTACCAGGGATTGAACTCAGGACCTTGCACTTGCTAGGCAGGCACCAGAACCACTGAGCTAACCCTCCAGCCCTGTGATAGCTAAATCTTAGAAACAGCCCAAATGTCCATCAACAGGAGGCTGGATAAAGAAGATTGTGTATGTGTGTGTGTGTGTGTGTGTGATAAAATGGAGTATTACTCAGCCATTAATAATGATAAATTTGAGTCATTTATACTCAAATGGATATACCTTGAGGACATATTCATAAGTGAAATAAATAAGACACAGATGTGTAAATACTATATCATTTCTCTGGTATGAGAAACTGAAGGTGTAGATGAGTTCTAAAATGTATGATAAGTATTATGAAATAGGAATAAAATGTTCAAAAGGAAAAGGGAAAAGGGAGGATGAGATCAATTAAAAAGGGAAAGAAAAAATTCTATGGTTAAAAAAGGAAACAAAGGGGCCAGAGATTTAGCTTAGTGGTTCCAGCGCCTGCCTCCCAAGCGCAGTGTCCTGAGTTTGATCCTGGTAACCACATACAATGCTGGGCGTGGTGACTCACGCCCACCAGCCATCAATACCACATACCACAGTGCTGGGCGTGGTGGCTCACGCCTGTCATCCCAGCACTCGGGGAGGCAGAGGCAAGAGGATTGCTGAGTTTGAGGTTTTCCTGGGCTACATAGTGAGCTGAGGGCCAGCCTGAACTACAAAGCGAGACCCTGTCTCAAAAAAAAAAAAAAAAAAGAAACAAAGTTTATGTGTATAGGGGACTGGGAGTTGTAAGGAGGGCAGGGGAATGGGAAAAAATGAGAATCAGAATGTGTCATGTACTGGTCTCAATGTTGAATGTGATCATAATGTATACATAAAATGCACCAATAAAGTCAATTAAAAAGAAAGACTGATGGGATACATATGCTCAGGGTGAGGGGGAGTATTTGGTGGGTATGAATGGTAATGTGGCTTTTATTGCAATACACTTTTTAAAAGTAAACATTGAAAAACAAATAAATATTTTTTAAAGAAAAGTAAACATTCACCATATTCCACCATACTTTCAGCGCCTGTCACAGCCCACATCCCAGGAAGGGCAAGAATTATTCTTAGTAACTTACAGAAATAAGAGAGGCAATGTAGAAAGTGTTGAGTTACTCAAGACACATAGTAAGATAGCTTATAAAATAAGCTACTTTCTGTGGCTCTGATCCAGGCTGTTTCCTGCTATCTCCACTAGCTATGCAGACACAGAGGTGCCGATGAAAGTGGCCAATTATATCGGTAGTGGAAATCTCACCTTATTCATCTTTCCTTTGCAGGATCCCAGTGAGCAGTGAAGGGAGTGTGCAAGTATCCAAGGATGGAGAAACCCATGGGGAAATTTGCAGGAGGCTGGCAGAGAAGACTGAACTGTGTGAGGGCCTAAACCCCAGCCGTGGCAAGTGCACATGGGGCCTGGGATGCACCCTGTATCCTTGAGATGTGTCCCCTTCATTTTCATTGGGTCAGTTTGGGACACATGGGTGATATGCATGTGCATATATTTTAGTAAATTCGGTTATTTTTAGAGACAGAACATTTTACATGCTGAATTCTCTAAACTGGACATTGAGTAAATGAATGTGTTTCAGGAACTCTTGTATGTCCCTAAATAGCTGAGCCCCCCTGACCCTCTCATGAGGTCTCTTTAAAAGAGGTCACCGATGGAGTGTGAACTTTGAGTTTTAGCTGCAGTCTTTACCAAAAAAAAAATTTCCCTCTGAATTTCTTGTTCTACCTGCAGGTGGCTGGTGGCTGGACATTGCTGAGGAGCACCTGAGGCAGAGGTGGGAGGAAGAGGACAGATGGGAAGGCAGTGCATGTAACTGTCACAAGCCCCGGGTCATGGCCCACCTGCGCTGACCTGGCTGCGAGCATGAGCTGATGGATGCTTTGGATGGGGTTCTCTTGGGAGTTGTGTGCAAACAGCACTGCTCTGGGGCTTTTGCACTCACACAGGTGCAGCTTTGGGCAGTGTACAGTAGTGCAGCTGAGCCTCACTGTTGGGGTGCTCCTTGAAACCACATTCAAGAAACATCTAGAAACAAGTGCTGCCACTAATTTTGCATATAATTGAGGTGGGTTTTCTTTCCATCTGTCTTGACAGTTTTAAAAAATTATTTTCACAAGTCTTTGTGTAGCAGGTTGAATAATGTGTGCATGTGCATTTTTATATAGTATTCCAGCACAAATACAGAATTTAAAAGCAGTGAAGGAGTTGGGGACATCTGTCAGTGATAGAGCCATTCCTAGCACCCATAAGACCCTGGGTTCAATCTCTAGTGCAGAAACAGAAAAGTAAAATAAAATAATAATAAATATTAATTTCATACTTTCTGGTTCCTTTTCTCTCTTTAGAAGGAAGTATAGTACTTCTGTTATTTGGGTGAATATCCTAAAACTTTTGATACTGAAGTATGTGCTCTGAATATGTTTGTTGCATGCATGATTAGGGAATATAGCAAGCATTTCTCATTCAGTTAGCTTTTTGACCTCTGAACCTTCTAATTTTGGAAATATTCCTGTTTCCTAGGAGTCTTGACGGGACAGAAACTAAAGCCAGACAGTGACGCTCCCTGCTGCCCTTGGTAGCAGGCAGGTGGCCTGTGTCTTCCTATCAGAGGCATCTGTCTCAAGGTGAGGAGGGAAGATTAGTAGGGGTCCTCCCTGAGAAAGGGCACATATGAAAAAACTCATTATGCAGGAAATGTATTTTAAGGTGTTTTAATTTTATGATGATACTTAAATATTAACTCACTTGGGCATAGTCTGAACAGCCAGGAAGGCTTGTGATGAAGTCATGCACGTCATCTACGCTCCATTTCTGAATATCTTCACCCCAAGGATGGTTCTCCCCAGGGAGAGCCAGGGCATGTGTCCCTTTAAAACAGAAAGGCAATTATTCTGTGGCATAAAATTTCCAGAAAAAGGGGGGTGTTAGAGCACAGGTTTGTGTGTGGTGATATAAAGTTCTTCAAGTGCTGCCACCCTAGTGTCCTTGCATGCATGGAAACCTGCAGTCTCCCTGAAGGATACTCACAGTCACTGGGAGAATTTTTCCTAAAAGTTCAGTGACTGCTTTTCTTTTCCTCCTCTGAAAAAAACCTCAATGACACTGTCATGCAAGAAAGAGTTCCAGAGTGGCTGCATTTTCCTCAGGTGTCATTGTGGATTTCACGATGAAGTTGTGTTCTGTGATATTCTGTGTCTGTGGTCCTCCCTAGGTGAGGTAAGAATTGAACTGCATCTTCACAAAAACAAGCTAACACTTCGTAGGGAAGCAGTAGGCATGGTGGCTACATTAACACTTGCCCCAGTTTGTTTCTATTTATATTTTTCAATTTTTTTCAAACAAGGTCTTCCCATGTAGTTCAGGGTAGTCTTGAACCAACTGAAGCCTAGACTGACCTTGAACTCATGACAATCTTCATGCCTCAGCCTCCCATGTGCTAGAATGACATGTGTACTATCATGACCAGATACCAGCTTTCTTTTTTTCACCAATCTTTTTTTTTTTTTTTTGTACCGGAAATTGAATTTGGGCCCTTGTGTGTCCAAGGTTGGCGCATTACCACTTGAGCTAAATCCCCAGCCTACCAGATTTTTTTTTTTTTCTTAAATCCTGGAAGAGTGTTCAGTTTGTGTTGTTGGGCAGTAGTGAGATAATACTTTTAGATTACATAGTGTCATAATACTAATAGACACTGAAAGGTAAAGCCTCTGTTTTATTGGCTATTTTTTTTTTTTTTACAAAGCCTCTCTACTTGGTGCTGAAAAATCAACAGTAAATTAAATTAAGAATTTAATGTAAAATTCTGGTAGGTTTTTCTCATACTTGCCCACACCTTCACAGCCTTTGTCAAAAGTTTTCTATTTAGCAAAAATACAGAGACTAGTGTCACTAACATAATTCATTAAAACTGATCTCATAAGGCCAGAGATTTAGTTTACTGGTTCTGCCACCTGCCTAGCAAGCACAAGGTCCCTGGTTCCATCCTGGTAGCCACATACAATGATATGATATTGGGTGTGGTGACTCACGCCCACCAGCAATCAGTACCACATCCCACAGTGCTGGGTGTGGTGGCTCACGCCTGTAATCCCAGCACTCGGGAGGCAGAGGCAGGAGGATTGCTGAGTTCGAGGCTTGCCTGGGCTACATAGTGAGCTCAGAGCCAGCCTGAACTACAAAGGGAGACCCTGTCTCAAAACAAAACAAAACAAAAAACTGATCTAATAATTTAGGGGGTAGGGGTTGTAGGGTGGGTAGGGGAATGGGAAAAAATGAGAATTAAGTCATGCCATATACTGGCACAATTTCTCAATGTTGAGTGTGATCATGATGTGTATATAAACTGTACCTATTTCACAATAAAAAATTTTAAAGAAGAAAACTGATCTAATAAAGTGATTTCAAGAATTCATTCTAAATAGGCTTAAGAAAAAGCAAGATAGTGGGGTACCTGTAATCCCTACACTCAGGAGGCAGAGGCAGGAGGATTGCTGAGTTCAAGGCTTGCCTGGGCTACATAGTGAGCTTAGGGCCAGCCTGAATTACAAAGGGAGATCCTGTCTCAGAAAAAAGAAAGAGAGAGAGAGAGAGAGAGAGAGAGAGAGAGAGAGAGAGAGAAACCAAGATAAAGCAATGCTTGATGCTTCAGCCTTCTGTGTAATAAGACAAGGACTAGACAACCTGCAGATGGGGGAGATCTGCCTGTGGCCTTGGGTACCCACCTGGCAGACGTGGCTGGGGAACCAAAGAGCAAGCCCCATTGTTTTCACTACAGTCTTCAGATCCTTGCTGGGCAGCCTCCTCCTTCCCACTTTCCCAGGCCTTTGCCTCCAGGAGAGGGGGGTGAACACCCCAGGGTTTTCTGTGGGTGAGCTGGAGTGCTCCAGCTCCAGTGCTGGGAGGTGTTGTTGGCTTTTCGTTGGCTTCGTTGGACTTCTGACTGGGGCACACTTCAATCTCTGGGCCTTTTGCATACTCATCCTCTTCGTAGGGAATCGAAAGCCTCTGGCCTAGGAGTTTTTCTTCCACTTGATTTTTAAAACTCTCAGTCTCGCTCTCCAAAGGTTTCTGACTTCCTGTACCTCTCCTGGGTCGATATTTCTGCCCCCATCTCTGTATAACCTGTGGTCTGGATGCCATGGGAATGGGGTTTTCCTGAAGGTGCCTGAGGGCACTTCTGTGAAAATGCAGGTTGCTGGCAGGGAGCAGGCTCCTGCTGTAAGTGGCTGGGCCGGCCGCCATGCTGGAATTGTAAAGAATTGGCGTCCCTAGGCCAGCTAGTCCCTTAGGATTCACCTTTTCCATTCTCCTTTGCTGGGAAATAGCATACATTTCCAGCTCTGGTCTAAAAATAAAACAATATGTACGTAACCAAAAAAAGAAAAAGAAAATCATTTTATTCAGAAATATTTTATTGCCTTCCCTAAGGTAGCACCTCTGCTTCTCCTGTGCTCACGCTATTTATCTGAAGTTTTGTTTGGTAGAAACAGAAATTCCTCACAAAGCCAGTGGAAAGGAGACTTTGGAGGAGGATCTTAAGTTGAAGGGTTCGGTTAAATCTCATAATGGAAATCCAAGTCTTTAAAAAATTACTGCTAATTAATACATGATGCAGATTTAGCAGGGGTGCAGGTAATGCAGTGTAGAGATTAACCTTCAGAGAAACTAAAGGGTTAGTTTTCAAATCCTTTAAAAACTGAGCAAGACTCAAAAAGCAACTAGCACAAGTCTCAGTGGTTGTCAATTAGTGTGAGGGGCAGGGGAGGCGGAAAGGGAAGACTTGCTCGTGTTCTTGCTTACTTCACTGTGTTTAATGGTCGCCACCTGGACTCAGCCACCTTAGGATTCAGCGAGGAAAAAACTGACTATTCCTCCTTTCACCAGGGGGCCATATCCCAGTTATTATTGCCGGGCCTTTCTCTCTCCTGGTTGCTCCAACTGAAGGCTGGTCTTGGGCTGATACTTTGTTGTTAGAGCTCTGACAGTGTACTCTGAGGTGGGAAGAGTTGCCTTCTGTCTTCAGACAGAACTGAACTCTTAAATTTAGTACAGAATGCCAATATGAATTTCAGAGGAATCACAACTTCACATTTTAATTATGGTACACCGATGGACTATTGCAATTTGTAGCCTAATACCACTGTTAGCTTCACTATGTGGTTTTTAACCTTACTTTTATAATTAGCCAACCTGTGTAGATGTTTGCATATTTCCTTTTTTATCTGCATGAAATAATTTCTGTAAGTAATCAGTGTATGACCATGTTTATATATTCACTTGTTACATATGTACATTTATTCATTTTTTATATGTAAAACAAATGAACAGTGTATAAATAGAAAACAAATAAAACAACATTGTTACCTGGCAGGAAGAGGCCTTTGAATCATTTCATTTCTTCTGGTCACTGCCTTTATGGATTCAGATGGTAAAATGCCCCAACCTTAAAATAGAAAGCCAGCATCCCACCCACAAACAAATTAAAAGCAGGCATTTGAAAACAAACATGTTTTCTAGAATGAATTCAATGGTGTTGGGATGCACTTACTTCCTTTTTTCACGTGAGCTTTCCAAAACATCTTGAAACAACAACAGCATTGCAGATTTCAAAGCTCTCTTTTTCCTAGTAACTTCGTGGTGTGCTGATTTCCCCTTGTTCTGGACTCCTACTGTACTTGTAGTTTATCCTGTGCTTTAAACTCTCTCTGGCTCGTGATCAGTTTTGAATTCATTCATTCTTTCTTTTCTTTAAAAAAATTGTTTTGAGACAGCAATATGGTCCATGTTGGCTTTGAACTGACTGTGCAGCTTAGACTGGCCTTGAACTCATGGCAATCCTCCTGCTTCAACTTCTCGAGTGCTGGGATTACAGCCATGCACCACCACACTTGGCTTAAATTTTTCTTTTTATACTTCCAACCTCGCATGGACCAATACTTCATAAAAATGTAACATGAACAGACCTAAAATTACCCTGTCACGTTGCTGTGAAGTTTTCTAAGTCTTTTCTCTTTCTTATTTGTCCATATACCTCATAGACCAGTACAGTTCTATAGACCATAACAGTGGTGTAAGTACAAAGTGTACTTAGCAGTTTTGTTCAGTGACCGTTTTACATGTGCAAACCTATTGTTCCTAATCAGGGAATAAAGTCATGAGGATGGAATATGTTTCTTATATTCACTTCATACTGGCCTAATTGAGCTTTTAAACTCCTATCAATAGCCTACCTTGAGATCATTTTAGAAACGAAGTTCTCCATTTTTGTGAAATAAGATGACCTCCAGAAATCCTTCAACTTAAAGCTCAAGGATTTTTTTTTAAGCTCATTGACTTCATACTATTCCCTTTGAGATAGCTGGAATGCATAAAACTCCCAACCCATGGAATTCTGCCCATGAATGTGAAAAAAGCTCATGTGGAAAGTATGGCCTAGAGGGCACAATACTAACTGCCTAGATTTTAGGACCATCTTGTAAGTACACTCACCAAACATATTTCAATTTTTTTCTCTTTCCCAAGTAGGTAACATCAATTTTAATGCTAGTTCAAATGTATTCATCTATTTCCTACTTAATACCTCATTTTTTTTTTTTTTTTTGAGACAGGGTCTCGCTTTGTAGTTCAGGCTGGCTCTGAGCTCACTATGTAGCCCAGGCAAACCTCAAATTCAGCAATCCTCCTGTCTCTGCCTCCCGAGTGCTGGGATTACAGGTGTGAGCCACCACACTCAGCACTGTGGTATGCGGTATTGATTGCCAGTGGGCCGGAGTCTCCATGCCCAGCATTGTACGTGGTCACCGGGGATTGAACTCAGGACCTTGCGCTTGCAAGGCAGGTACTGGAACCACTGAGCTAACCCTCCGGCTCTAATACCACAATTTTTGAAATAGATTCTTGCATTAGTTCCTAATAGCTTGGTTTCTGCAGAGCTGAGGCATCCTTTTGCATTTGCTACTCTTATACTTTACCCTTGAGGTAAAAGACTTCACCTACACGTCCCCCAGAAAGATGGGCATCTTGTTGACTTGTATATCAAAACATTGGCCATTTCTCTCAGTAAGACAACTATTTACTAGTCTGCTGACCTTTTCCCTGAAACCATGGCTACCAAGATCACTGGGCTCTTGCTACCAAATGGAGGTTCCATAGAGGACCTGCTGTCAAGCCTGCTTCCTGCGGTCTTTGTTCTAGTTCATTGGGTGGGCCTAGCTGCAGATATGGCTCTGGCTTGGAAAGCCACTCTAAATGCAGTTAAGTTCGAAGCTAGGGAAGACAGCACATTCATATTTCTTTTCTGTGTCAGGTTTTTCACTTACGTTGTTCTACTAAAAGTTATTGTAATCATAGAACAGGGAAAAACAGAAACCCGGAAATATAGTTTTAGGGTGATCAGATTTGGCAATTTTGTCTCTGATGTTGTAAGGATGTTTTCACCTTCTAGTCTCTCATAAGCCTCACCAGTCCTGTTTTCACTGATGCTACTCTACTGAATTGCTGTCATCAAATTCACTGTTGGGTTTGTGGTACAGTGCCTGCCTAGCACGTGTGAGGATCTGGCACTGTACTGAGGATCTGAGCTCCTAGCACTGAAAAAAGGAAAAGGTCACTGATGACCTCCTCAAAACTCTCAAGTCTAATGGCATATTCTTGGTCCTCATCTTGCCTGCTCTATGAGTTACTTATTCTGCCCTGAAACACACTTTTCCCCATGGCTTCCAGGTCTGGATACTCTCCTGGTTTTCTTTCTTGAGCTCTGGTCACTCCATCTATATCTCCCTTGCTTGTTCCTCTAGATCTTTTAGGCTCTGTATGTCCCAGGAATCATTCTCTGTACTTTTCATCTACATTCATTGCATTAATGGCCTTATCTAGTTTCATACCTACTGATGGCTTCCAATAATACGTGTCCAGACTTTTTCTCAGAAGTACCCCTGGATTCAGCTGCCTACCTGACATTTCCATGTAGGTGTCTATTAGGAATTTCAAATATAGTATAAACAAGCTGAGCCTCCCTCCCTAAGAACTCTGTTCCTCTCACACATTCTCAGCTCACTGAATAGCAATTCTACCTCTCCCATTAATAAAACCAAAATTTTTGATGTAATTCTTGATAACTATCTTTTATCACCTGCATCCAAACTGAGTAAATCCTGTTATTTCTACCTTCAAAATAATCACAGAATCCAACCATTTTTTAATATACCACTTCTTGCCCAACCCCTCACAATTATAATCTTTTGACTATTCTAATAGCACATTAACACCCATCAGTTTATGTCCTGAACTTTGATCCTATTAGATTTATTCACACTTTGCAGTCCGAATGATCCTGGTAAATTTTGTCAGACTATGTCACTCCTTTGTTCAAACTCTTTAAAATCTTCCCCTTTAATTCAGAATAAGAGCCAAATTCTCATTGACACCATATACCGTTTGTTTTGTTTTGTTGCTTTCAGTTCTGAAGATCAAACCCATAGCCAGTCTCATGCATGCTAGGTGAGTGTTGTACCATTTTTAGCCTTATTCCCAACCCAGGCCGTATGACCCACTTCCAGCCTCAATACCTCTCAGATTTCCTTTCCTCATAACCTTATCTGTTCTTCATGTGTAGGATAAGACAGTAAATTCTTTGTTTTTCACAAGTTAAACTGAGGCTTACAGGAGTTAAATAATTATACAGGATAGCACCATGATTTGAATCTAGGTAATAACTACAGAAACCATAAGCATGATCACCACACAGTTGTGCCTCCAAAATTCTGCATTAAAAGCATGGGCAGTTTATTGCAGCTTCCTGTTCACTGTGGCTCTGCAGATAAAAGTTCAGTGTTGACTGCTCATACCTGAATAGCCATAATTGGGCAACATATTGGACATATTTGCATTTGGTAGAACAGATGATCCAAACTGGGAAGGAACACAAAACCGTCTTGGGTCAGTTGGTGCAACAGAAGGCAAAGCATCTCTACAGGAAAAAAAGAAAAAATAGGTAAAATGAGAAGACAGTTGCATAAAATTTCCATTGCTTAAGCAGTTAAGTGTTTTGTTTTTCTTAATTGCCACATAGGATTCTATCATCAGTTTCCTAACTAAAGCTTAATAATCTCTAGACTGAAGTAGAAATGTGGTGAGAATGACTAGGAGAAAGGAGTCTACTAAAGAAGTATCAACCCAATTGATAACAAAACAGAGAAAACAGGGAGGAAAGTTTTAGGGATGTCTGAAAGAAAATATCCAAGTAAATCAATACTCCTCTGATTTTTCATGACCAGTATTCTGTTCGGAGCACAAATTATTCTCATTTCATGAGTATATTTAGGTTGTGTTGGCCACCTGAGATCAATGCTTGACTATCTGGGTGGACAGTTTTTGGATTTTGCCAAACTTTAGTGTCTTCAGAAACCCAGTTTTCTTTATTGTTCACACTCCAAGAACAAGAATAATGTGTTCTAGTTTTTCCTCAGAATATTAAAGATATTCTAAGAAAAGCTAGAAGTGTGGAACCAAAACACTTTTAATTTTACTTTGATTAAAAAGAATTATTCTGCCACAGAAAACCTAGGGTACTCAATTGTTATGGACCCTAAATTCACACGTTGAAGCCTTAACCTCCAATATGATCATATTTGGAGATAAGCCTTTCAAGGAGGTAATGAAGATTATAAAATCATGAGAAAGAGCTCTAATCTTATGGAACTGTAATCTTCCAAAGAGCTCTCTGCATTTGTACCTAGAGAAAAGGAGGTAAAGGACATAGGGAGAAGATATCTGTCTGCAAGTCAAGAAGGAAGACCTCATTGGGCTGGAGGGTTAGCTCAGTGGTTCCCACGCCTGCCTCGCAAGTGCAAGATCCTGAGTTCGATCTCGGTAACCACACAGAATGCTGGGCGTGGTGACTCACGCCCACCAGCCATCACTACCACATACCACAATTCCAGGCGTGGTGGCTCACACCTGTAATCCCAGCACTCAGGAGGCAGAGGCAGGAGGATTGCTGAGTTCGAAACTTGCCTAAACTACTAGTAAGCTCAAAGCGAGACCCTGTCTCAAAAAAAAAAAAAAAAAAAAAGAAGAAGAAGAAGAAGAAAGACCTCATCAGAAGCCAGCTAGGTGATGCTTTGAGCTTCAACTTCCATCCTCTGGAAGTGGAGAAATAATGTCTGTTATTTAAGCCTTCTAGCCTGTGGTGCTTTATTGTAGCAACAACCCTAGAAAAATAATCCACCCATGTTTTACTTCCACATCATCAGTACCCACTAGTTACTTGCAGAGTGAATAGGTCAGAAGTGGTGGCAGGAGTTGTGGAAGATAAGGCCAGCAGTGTAGTCTCATTTCAGTTATTATACCACATTTCACTGGGATCACATTAGAATAACACAAGGATTAAAGGACGATCCATTTCTGCTTTGACTGGATTATTGGAGAGAAATACCTGTCCACAACTGGAGGTCCAAATGGTGAGGGAATCAGTGAGATCCTCTGCTGCCCTGATGCCATCAGTAGAGGGTTCACAGCCATCATGGGATTTGTCATCGATATCCCTTGTCTCGGATGGAGTTCTAAAAAGAAACAGATAGGAATGTTGACAAATAAACCTACTTTTTGTTAACTATTTGAATTATTGAATTCAACAAAGATCCTTTGCATTTTCACAACACTTGGGAGAACCAGTTACACCAAAACTTGAATTATGAAAAATCCTTCCATAGGTAGCACTTGCATACAGCTGTAGAACTCAGTGTTTTATAAATGTGCCCTTCAAATTTGCTGTAGTTTACAGGTCATGCCATTCCATGCTACGTGTGATAGTAAAAAGAAACCAACCTGGCAAGATTCTAGGAGTGCTAATTTCCTTCCTTGCGACTTAATTTGATTCTTATATTCCCAGAGGTGCAAATATATAACTTCTCCAATAAGTTCACTCTTTGGAAAAATATTTATACACAGCTGATAAGATTAAAACAGAAGGGGGCCGGAGGGTTAGCTCAGTAGTTCCGGTGCCTGCCTCGCAAGTGCAAGGTCCTGAGTTCGATCCCCGGTAACCACATATAATGCTGGGCGTGGAGACACGCCCACCAACAATCAACACCGCATAACACAATGACGGACGTGGTGGCTCACGCCTGTAATCCCAGCACTCGGGAGGCAGAGACAGGAGGATTGCTGAGTTCGCGGCGGCTTGCCTGGGCACCATAGTGAGCTCAGGGCTAGCCTGAACTACAAAGCAAGACCCTGTCTCAAAAAAAAAAAAAAAGATTAAAACAGAAGGGCCAGAGATTTAGCTCAGTGGTTCTGGCGCCTGCCTCACAAGCGCAAAGTCCTGAGTTCAATCCCGGTAACCACATACAATGCTGGGCGTGGTGACTCACACCCACCAGCAATCAATACCACATACCACAGTGCAGGGCGTGGTGGCTCACGCCTGTCATCCCAGCACTTGGGAGGTAAAGACAGGAGGATTGCTGAGTTTGAGGCTTGCCTGGGCTCCATAGTGAGCTCAGGGCCAGCCTGAACTACAAAGCGAGACCCTGTCTCAAAAAAAAAAAAAAAAAAAAAGATTAAAACAGAAAATGAGGAGAGTGAATCTTCTTAATGGCTAAAAATATATCTAACTAGGGCAGTTAGTGACTGCCTGAGACTATTTAATTAGAACAAGTGAGCAAATTATATCCAAATTTACAAAACACATATTTATGTAATTTATATTCAGAACTTAGAGAACAGAAGGACTATTCTTAAAGGCATAATATTTGCCTTATATATTTTCTTGTTAAATACTTACATTTTTGAATAATTTTAATTATTAAGAAGCACTAGTCAGGGCCGGAGGGTTAGCTCAGTGGTTCCGGCGCCTGCCTCGCAAGTGCAAGGACCTGAGTTCGATCCCCGGTAACCACATATAATGCTGGGCGTGGAGACACGCCCACCAACAATCAACACCGCATACCACAATGCTGGACGTGGTGGCTCACGCCTGTCATCCCAGCACTCGGGAGGCAGAGACAGGAGGATTGCTGAGTTCGCAGCGGCTTGTCTGGGCTACATAGTGAGCTCAGGGCCAGCCTGAACTACAACGTGAGACCCTGTCTCAAAAGCAAAAAAAAAAAAAAAAAAAAAAAAAAAAAAA
>PVIC010028653.1:0-23065 GCA_004025085.1 Thryonomys swinderianus
TTTCCTGCTTCCCTCCCCGCTATCTGTCACTTCCCTGCATAGCCCCATTCCAATCTACCAGCCAGTGCTGCCAAGTAACCTGAAGATGTGTCATGAACCTGTGTCTGTCTCTACCACCACCCCACCATCACCTCTCACCTGCCCTGTTTCACACCTCCCAGCTGGTCTCTTTCCATTTTTGTTTGCCACATTCACTCTCCACACAGAAGGAAGTAGATTATAACATATCAAACCAGCATAACCTGTCCATGTCATTCATCTGCTTAAAACTTTTTAATGGTTTTCTATTTAATGTGGAATAAAATCTGGTTGCTATACAGACTACTAAGTTTTGCATTATCTTGTCTCTGATACCTTACCTCTACCTCCTCTCATGACAACTTGTCCAGTTCTTCAGGGATTTCTTGTTTTACTAATCACTTCTTAGTTCCCAGAAAGTACCCAGTTCTTTTTCTGATTCAGCATCTTTTCATGCAGTAATTTTCCCTATCTGTACCATATTTCCCTTTTAATCCTTTGCAATTAAATGTTTAAAAGCCCTATTCTCAAGAGGATACCTCCAACAACACCATTTAAAAAGTTTCTTTTACATTTTTATTACTTTCTATCTTAGCTTTTTTTGTTCCTTTATTACACTTCTCATGATTTTTAATTACTTTTTACTGAAAAAGTTTTTCATGAAACTTGTTTCTTTGAGAAGAGCAATAAAATGTAAGCCCTGTGAAGGAAAGAATAGACTGTAACTATCTTGTTCCCCATATCATATCACCATAGCTCAGCACTGTGGGAATAAAAGAGGAAGTAAATTGAGAATCAGAATGTCCACAGTATTATCAAGAGTTTTCATAATCCATTTCTTCAAATTATAGATCCAGATTTACTTTAAAAGTGGAAAACTGGATTTTAGACAATGAAGAGGGAACTGCCTAAAAAGTTAAGGCCCTGGATTCAATCTCCAGTAGGTGGGAATATATTTGAAGTTCTAGTCATGTGAAACTTTCTAACTAGTCATCTTTTAATAGATTCAAATTCCATATAGGCCATATTCATAAAGACAAGAGTTGGACACACTAAAAAATAAATAAAATTGAAATGATTATCTCATTTGATTTCTTCATGAAAGTGCTTCCAAATAAATCCTCATAGAGAAAACCAAAATTTAGTTATCGTAAATAGAGTAAATACTGTCTAGTCAAGAACTTATGAAAGTAAAGAGGTACACTTTAAAACAATATTTTAAAGACAATAAACACACATTAGTTTGCCCTGTATAAACCAGAACTAAGTGCCCTAACACTAAAATACATCTGTATTCACAGTGTAGTTCAAATCTTCTTAGAATTTACAGTAAAACAAATTAATGCACTGACTAATCATAAAAATTATATTCAAACCATATATACAAAGATACTGTATGAAGCACTTACCTTCTTTTCTACCATTTTGATCTGTTTTGTATGACACCAAATTAGTGGAAAGGAAACACATTTTTTTTTACTATGGTGAATTTGAGAAGGGATTTTGGGGGGATAGAATTTGACAGGCAATTTTGAGGAGACTTATAGTCTCTTGATACATGAGTTTGATGCACCAATAATAAAAAATAAAGTTTACTAGGCTTTATTCTATCTTATGTCAAATGTAGAATGCACTTAACATTTCTTAAGAATGAATATCAGAGCAGCACCAAACGTATTTAGTGTCATCTCACTTCCTCAGAAGGTTTTTGACTTTTGACTTTTTTCTCTGGTTCCAGATTAGAGATCTTTGCACCATCCACACTGGGTGCTCTTCTTCCCACAGGCACTTGGAAGAGGGCACCTTTATAAGTCATGACAGGGACCTAACAAGGCTATCTTTGACAGAGTGCTCAGGGATTGTTACAGGTGGAGGGGTGCCCATCTTAGACCTGTGTGGGGGGAAGGAACACACAGTGTTCAACTGAAAGCCATCCTGAATGGTCTCAGCCCTGTCTTCTTACTTTACACATGAGAGAATCAGCACATGGACTTTCCCACAGCCACATAGGCCCATAGTCAAGAGCCAGAAGAAGAGCTTGTTTCTTGACTCCCAGTCCAGTACAGTGAGATCAAGATAACATTCAAATATAGTGTCTTCACAAAAATTGTCCCACATGAATATTTTACAGGCAGCACAGTAAATAAGTGCAACTATTTTATAGGCTGAAGCACTACTGTCACGTTTGGAATTAACTCTATGATCCCAAAGCAATGCAGCCTGTGCAGAGTTGGCTGCAAACACAGGAGTCTGGCAGCTTGTCCACATCTTCCTGCAGTGGCAGAGTTCAGACCACACATTCTCACTGCACAACCACCTGGGAGTACAGCTGGAGGAAGGACTGAGCAAGGAGGTCGCATATCCTCCAGGCTACCTCCAGGGCACAAAGCCCTGGACTCCAAATCACCTCCTGAAGGAAAGTTTCAGCTGATGAGGAATCTTCTCTCCTCTGGGTTCTGAGTGAGAGGGGAACGTGTGTTGCATTTGAGCCACTGCACATTTGGCATATAAATGTCACAGCATAGTACTCTGTGCCTACACCACCTAAACCTGCCTCTCTGCTGCAGTTGTTTCTCAGCTGTTGTACAAGCAGCAATACCTTCAGAAGAAAGCAAATCTGGTCCAGAGCAATGGTGTTTTTCCAGGTGTATGACCTGGAGTAAATCATGTGACCTCTGCAAATCAAGGATTTTATACCTTATATTTGCATAATAATATTAATTTAAGCAAAGAACAAATAAGATAAAATGCATAAGAAGCCTACTACATGATAGATGTATAAAAATTACATCTCTCTTCTAACTCACTGATAAGCTCCCTTTCATGAGGCCAAGTCTCCAAACACCACTGTTTTTCTAGAAAGTCATCTATTGCGACCAAGATATTTGTCTCCTTCTCTCTGGTGATGCTTAGGGAAGATGCAAATTAATGTACTGAGAGATAAAAGGTAGCATCCTTCAGGCACTGGCCAAGTCTCAGTCATCTTTCTGTTTCTCAGAGCCTGACCTTGTGCTGCAGGTTAATCAAACATGATTTCAACAGTGCAGATATGGTTTAACAAATGTCTCCATATCAATTTGGATAGTGTTGGGGATGATGTCTGAAGGATAGATTAGATAAGTGGTACAGAGGTGTGAACAGAAAATGTTTCTGCTGGGGCTGAATACCGCCAAAAGTTATTACCACATTAGCTCCTGCTCTTGTGTAACTGATAAGACTTGCTTAAACTGGGAGATCCTATTGGTTACTGAAAATCTCCCTGCCCTGTAAGAAAGTCTGTCTGTCTCCCTTGTAGCCTCTCCCATTATGAACGGCCCAAGGGAAGTACTAGTTCCAAGCAGACTCACAAAACTTTCTAAAGGAGGAACAGGACAATTGCAAAGCCGGCCCAGCTGCTGTTGTTACTTCTTACCACTGCATTGTGTGTCATCACTGCTGATCGTGACACCTGCCCAGTGGTATTTACTCCCCAGGTGATAGTAATTTGCTGGCCCAGCTACCTGTGCAGACATGCTGATGATGAAATCCTTGTCAAAGTTTGGAGATCTCTGATTTCATCAGCTGGTTCAGTGCATCAGTGAGATCAGAACTTCATGACACTTTCAGGAAGTGTCAGAAACGGGGTGGAGCCTAGCTGCAGGGGGCACAACCTTGAGGAGTGTGTGCAGTCCTCGGCCCCTTTCTCTCTAGTTCTTTCACTCTTTCTCTGCTTCCAAGCTCCCATGAAGCACGCAGGTTTTCTCCAACATGCCCTTATGCCATGATGTCTCTGCCTCACCACCAGCCTAAAAGCAACCGAACCAGTCAAGAATGGACTGAAACTTCTTAAATCATGAGCCAAAATAAGTCTTTCTTGCTGTTTATCTTAGGACTTTTATTACAATGATGAATACCTGGTACAATGCTCAGTCTCTATCTTTTTTTTTTTTTTTTTGAGACAGGGTCTCGCTTTGTAGTTCAGGCTGGCCCTGAGCTCACTATGTAGCCCAGGCATGCCTTGAACTCAGCAATCCTCCTGCCTCTGCCTCCCGAGTGCTGGGATTACAGGCTTGAGCCACCACATCTGGCAAGGCGTCCCTTCCTGGAGCACCATATCTCAGCTCTAGAGATAGTGGGTGCTCAGTAAATGCTATCATATTCTTTGGCATTCTTTTTACTTCTTACTAACTAATCCTATATTATTCCAATCTCCTGTTGACAATTGTGTTGAACTTTTGCTCTTCAAATTATTCTATGATTTCTATCCTCTGAACTGTGATGTATATAAAATTGGTTCCAGGAGTAATCCCCCAAAAGATAGGGCTAAAATGAGATTTAGGGATTCATTTGATCGTATTCTCGGTCATAATGTAGTACTGAGCTCTTTGCCAAGAGAAAAGAATACTAGTGAACCAAAATATGCAGTGGAGTCATGTTAGGTCAAGTTGAACACCTATGGCTAATTGGGATGGAAAGCCACCAATGCAAGTCCCTTGGGAGCAAGTGGCTGCCATATTTTAGCAGTATGGAAGTACTGATGACTACAGAAGCTGTGGGGTGGGGTGCACTTTTGCACTCTTGACCACTTATGGAAAGCAAGCAGTCAGGTCATTCTTTAATGCCAGTTCAAGTCACAATCTGAAATCCGTTAATCTTTCATGTCATAATCTTCATAACCACAGAAATGCTAGGCTAAAAGTTAACCACAAAATTTAGTTAATATGTATGTTGCTGAGTTATAACAATAGCTAAGTTCATAATATCCTACACCAGATGTCTCATGTGAATACCAGCATCTTTTCTATAACATCCTTCATTCCCTCCACATGCCACTTAGCATGAACTATAAGTAGCTACTATTAAATCCTCACTATAATTATGACATTGGCTACATTTATCTAATCACTCCTCTCCTCTCTTCATCATAATTCTTATAATAACAGGTTGCAAGAGGGTCTCATCTTACTTTACATGTCAGTACAACTTAAATGTTTGTGGACCCAACACACTGCACTTACTGATTCCGAACTTACTCATAGACCCTTGGAATCGAAAAGCACACACCTAGACACATAGACTTTGCACCTGAATGCATAGATCCAAGTCTTTCTGTGACAAGATGACAAGGACTTCTCTTCAGGGGCAATTATATCTCCCCCTTTCTAAGGTGACTGTTTGCCTTCCTTGTCTCTAAAGCATAGTCAACTATCTCTTGGTTCTTACTCAGTAGTAACTACTTTATGAATTAACCATGTGTAAAAGTACAATAGTAAATTATGATATTTTCACAAAAATGTCTGAATCTTGGCAGGGGTCATAGCCTTGACACTATAAAAACAAGGTGCAGGGCCATTCTCAGCCCAGTTAGCTGTGAGCATCTAATTTGCTGAAAATTCATAGTCCTGTGCAATACAGGAAAAGAAGAAGAGCAAGGTCCAACCAGCAAAAAATCTCAGGAGTCTTGTTCACATATAAACTCGTATCTGTACACAGTCCCTTTCTTTTGACCTTGTTGTAATCAAGGGCTTTTTACTTTTACTTGATTCTTCAATTTTGTATTCTTTTACTTTAGAATTAGAGCAAAAAAGAGAGGCACACTCTACAGAGGTAAAATTTCAATTTTTTGGCAAAAATCAAGGAGTGGGAGCTTTTTAGTGTTGAAACATCAAGGGACCAACCTTGCAGAGATAGAAGAGGCATATGAAGTATGTGGAAGAAAAGGCATGGAAGGAGATGACACTAGATAGTGGGTAATTTAACTTCAGAGTTGTATGGTTTGACTGTGACACATGTAACCTAGTATGCAAGACACTGAGTGATGACAACGTGATGAGGCCACCTGACAGAGCTACTGAATAATTGAGGCATTGTAGGGTAGAGGCTTCTACCAAACACAATCCTGCTGGGACTGTACTTCATCACCTAGACCATCTGCCAGATGGTTTAGAAAGAGGAGGACCATTTGCTAAGTGACAAACTGATGTCAGCTTATTCTAATGTTCAACAAAAGACCTCTGCTGAGCAGCAGACAATAACAGCAGACTAGCCCATCGCTGTTCATCAAGCATTTTGTGTGATGTTGTGAGTCCCTGAAGTATTATTCTTGCGTTATGTTTATACTATGACAGCATCTGTAGAACAGAGAATGTATCCCTAAATATTGATGTAATTTTAAGTAAATTTGTGTTCATTAGACCCATTTTAGTCACTGTTTTGCCTCGATTTGTTTTAGCTGTTGTTGGGGATTCTCCGCAATTTCTTCCACCTCTCCTGTCCTTTCATGTTCTGACAGTTGACAACTGCATCTTATGATGATGTACATTACTTGGACTTCACATTAGAGCTAGGTCACCTGGAGCTCCAGATGTGTGGTCTGCACTTTTGAAGACAGAAAGGTGCTTAGAAATCCCAAAGGCTCCGTTTGTGCCTTTATCTATGCCTTTGAAGTATATCCTTCCTCTGCACTAAGGGATAAACGATGCTTCAAAATGGCTGGACTTTCCTCAGCATTCTGACTGGTAGCACGCTCAGTCCCACACATTTCTGCATGTTGGCTCACACGAATGGTAATTGTTCATGCAGGGTGCTTTGGTTTGATCTCGTTCACAATTTTCCACTGCCTTTGTACCAATTCATCTATACAACACCTATAAAATCAGGTTTCTAAGTGATTTGAGGATAAACTGTTGTGTTTGAGTAACCGTGTAAGTTTGCCTTTTCCTCCATTACCTTTTTCCCCTTTAAGTGTAGAGTTCTACCTCCTATTATGCAAACTGGAGCAATCATAACAGTATGTTGAGATGAGTTGAATGAATGTGATTCACAACGTTCTGCAAACAGGATATGCAAACTCTATACTGCCTGAGCTGGACTCTGGGTCATCTGGACTGCTGGACTCGTGCCGTCTTATAAAGAGGTCTCCAGTGAGCCACACTGCACCTGGACCAAGCCAGTGATATTACTCTCATACCATGGTAAATGGGATGGACCTTGAGAGAAAAGGTGTGAAAATGTCACTAATGAGACAGGGTGCTCAGAGACAGCCCCCATCCATTACAAAGGCCCCAAGCCCAGAATCCCTGCAAATGCCACTCAGCCCCAAAACATTTTCCCCTAATCTACTGAGAGAGGGGTACAACTCCGGGGACAGGAAATTGACTTGTAAAAGATCAAATTCCTTGATCTC
The DNA here is from genome assembly GCA_004025085.1 of Thryonomys swinderianus. NCBI lineage: Eukaryota > Metazoa > Chordata > Mammalia > Rodentia > Thryonomyidae > Thryonomys > Thryonomys swinderianus. The sequence goes on from PVIC010028653.1 coordinate 7,184, forward strand.
AGGTGACATTCCTAGAATAGTATTTGGACTTTATTCCAATGGGTAATGAAAACGTTGCTTGTTTCAGATAGCTCTTCTGACTTAACCAAAATTATGCATCCACTGTCTTCCATAATTGGCCAGGCCAGTCCAGCATGGGATATGAAGTGATCTACACTATTTCCTGCATTCCATTATGGGCTCCTTGGATTCAAGGTGTGTGGCTTGTTCTTTTCATGTGCAGGCTGTAGCATATGACACAGAGTAAATGTTTAGTGAGTATTTGTAGAGGTTAAATGTTGATTTTCTTGGCAAGAAAATTATTGCTGGGCATTATTACCAACAATTATGCTAGAAGCTTTAGTTTCTGTAGCAACAAAATGTTGTCATGTCACTTTCAATTCACCCAAAATTTTTCATTTTGGAATTTTTGTGTCAGATATTGAGTTTTAAAATGTGATTAAAATGTGCTCTGGTACTATGTAATATTTTTATGTAGTGACATTTGAATAGAGGGAGAGCAAGAAGAAACATAAAAAAGTGATTTTTCTCTGGTTCTGCAAGGGATGCTCCAGTGTTACTAATAGCATCAGAAGTATGATAATTTTGACATCTTTTCTGCCTATCTAGAAACAACTGATATCTTTCCATTTTCTGATGTCCTCTTCAATCTCATTTATGTATTCATTTTATATTTTTCTCTTGCTTGATTGCTCTGGCTACTGTTTTGAGAACTAAATTGAACAGAAGTGGGATAACGGACATCCTTGTTTTACTCTTGATTTCAGATGGAAATCTTTCAGCTTTTCTCCATTTAATATGATGTGAGCCTTTGGTTTGTCATGTTGACCTTTATCAGACTGGCATGAGGTCTTTCTATACCTATTTTCTTCAGTATTTTTTATATCATGAATGGATGTTGGATTTTGTCAATGCATTTTCTGCATCTGTTGGCGTAATCATGAATTTTGGCCTTGCCTCTATTTATGGGATGTCAAGAAGAGACCCATAATAGCAAAAACAATCACGGGCAATACGAGCAAAACAGAAAGTATAACAACCCCAGATTTCAAGTTACACTGTAGTGTATAAAGTTGCAGTGATGAAGACAGCATGCTATTGGCATATCCTACAACTGATATGTCCTTAGCAGAATAAATGATGCTCAATAAAATCTCAGACACATTCACATTCTCTCATTTTATCTTTGACAAAGGAGAGAAAAACTTACCATAGAGGAAAAATAACTTCTTTAACAAACGGTCCTAGGAAAACTGGCTACCCACTTGCAGAAGATTGAATTTAGACCTGTATCTCTCACCATGTACCAAACTACAATCAAAATAGATCAAAATCTAGATGTTAAAACAGAAACACTTGATCTGCTAGAAGATGAAATAGATAAAACTCTTGAAGGTATAGGCTTAGATAAAGACTTTCTTAACGGAAAACCACTTGCACAAGAAATAACATCAAGAATCAACAAATGAGATCACATAAAATTAAAAAGCTCTGGACAGCGAAGGAAACAACTGGAAGAGTGAAGAAACAGTCCATAGATAGAAAAAAAGTTATTCTTTGAATAAAGGACTAATATGTAAAATGTAGAAAGAACACACAGAAACACAAACACACAAAAAGTTAGACTCTCCAAAATAAAAGAAACAATCAAAAAAGTTGTCAGGTGAAATGAATAGGCAACTCTCAATGTAAGTACAACTGGTTAATAAATACATGATGAAATGTTCATCATTGCTGGCCTTTAGAGAAAGGAAAATTAAACAACACTGAGATTCCATGTTACTCCAAAAGAGAACAGTTATCATCAAGTAATTAAATAATAACAAGTTCTGGTGAATCTGTGGAGATAAAGGAACTCTTCTACTATGTGGGTAAGAACGTTAAGTACTACTATCACTACAGAAACCAGTATGAAGAGTTCTCAAAAAACTAGAATTTCATCAAACCCACCCATTCCCTATTCTAGGTGTCTTCTCATAAAATTAAAGACATTATATTATAGTAATACATGGATACATGTGTTTGTAGCAGCACAGATCATAACAACTAAACCCTGGAAGCAGCCCATATGTCTATCAACAAATAAATGGATAAAGAAAATGTGCCATTTATACACAATGGAATAGTACTCTGTCATAATGAAGGATAAACTTCAATCACTTTTGTGAAAATGGATGTGCCTTGAGATCATAATGTTAAATAAGCCAGACCCATAACTTTAAATATTTTGCTTGGTTTCTCTTAAATGAGAAACCCAAAGAATAAAGGAGAGAAAAATAAAAGACAATGGGAAATAATAGATCATAGGAAGGAGATAATAGTGAGAAGATATATCTTTTCAAAGGAGAAGGAGACCATAAAATGAAGGTGGAGTGAGGAGGGGAAAGGAAAACTATGGAAAAACAAAATAAGATATATTATGTACCTGTACCAACTTTTCAAGAGTGTAAACAGTATGTACTGCAAACATGCACCAATAAAAATATTAAAATGCAGAAAAAATTGGAGGCCTGGAAAAGGAAAAAAGAAAGATCTAGTTTCTGAGACCACTTAGATGCCATTTGGGTAAGTCAAGAAGTTCTAGTGATATGCTTCATTCCAAATACCATTTGCAGAAAGATGCTGAAATATGTCATCCAAAAGCTCCAAATTCCAGTTCTAAAATAGTAATAATAGTTAATGTTCCTGGAATTCTTTCTATAACCAGGCACAGAACTAAGCTGATGTGGAGGAACTGTCACGAGCTCAAGGGAACCCTCTAAAGAAGATTCTATTTGTGGTTTCATTTTATAAATGTTGAACATGGGGAATAGAGAGACATTTTAGTTTGTTTTCTGTTGACAGTAGAATGCCACAGACTGGGAAATTTATAAAGAAAAAATTTATTTCCCATAATTCAGGAGACTATGAAGGGCAAGATTAAAGGGCTGAAGCCTTCATGATCTATTATTTCTTAAAGGTCCCACCTCCCAATCTTATTATAGTGACTACTACATTTTAGTGTGCGTTTTGAAGAGGGCATTCAAACTATAGCAAAGGATTAATTAACATGTCCAGTGTTGCACAGCTAGCAAGTTACTGAGCTGAAATTTAGTCTTAGGGGATCTAGCTCTAGTACCTATGTACTCACAGCTTCTAAGGTGATCTTTACATAGCTGCACCGTATTTTAGGATATTTGATCATTCCCAAGATTTCAATGTCTTTAAAAAAATTCAGATTATTGAATGAGGAGTTATAAAGCTGGTAAAAATCTGAACTCTAATGATTTCATATTCAATATTACAGCTTTAGAAAAAGCAAGCATAGGTGGAAAAAAGAAGTTCTACAAACTGCCTTCCACTGTCTCTTTAGGCTGCCTTTCTGTTTACTTCAAGAGAAGTTCTTACCTGAAAAACATAGGGATCAAGACAATACAAAAATCTTCCAAATTAGCTAGGAGTGTAGTTCTGTTTTAGGACTAAGATCTGAACTGTATTTGGCTACCTGCCTGTAATATTGTGGGGGTGGATTCATCTAAATGTAGCTGCTTGGTCTCTCATTCTCAATTCTAGATATTTACCCAGGGGGAGTAGATACTCAGCAGAGCTATTATTTGTTGTAAGAGTCAATCAAATTTTCTGTAATGGGCTCTATATTAATATTTCAGGCGTTTTGGTCCATGAGGTCATTGTCATAACTGCTCAAGTCTACCTCTGTAGACAATATGTAAATAAAGGCATGTGAAGCCTGGATTCCCAGTGAAATCCATTTATGATACTATATGTTGGATGTAATATAATTATCAGGTGCTCTGAATTATTCCTCTTCCTCAGATCTTTTTTCCAGCCACTTTAACATGTAAAGACCATTCTTGGCACATCAGCCCTCTATCCCAAACTGACAGAATATCAGCAGTAGAGGACACGGAGAGAGATCCCCTTGGGCAAAGCCCCCATGCAAGGTTTATTCCACTCTCCCAGGAGCTGCATAACCTCCCCTGGGGCACAATATTTTGCACTTGAGGAACTGTGGAGGAGGAGAGTTTACCGATCTCTGCCTCTCTGTGCTACAGTGAACATCTCATTACAGAGGGGCCGTTCGAGGCTGAGGTGAGTAGGAAAAAGCTCACAGTAGGAACAAATGCATCCCTACCCCCAAACTCCTTGGGCTGGCATCCTTGGCAGTATGAATTGCAAAGCTGTCCTCTGTCAGACTAAGATTCCATGAACCACAGCTAATATTAATTAGCATCTTTGAGAAAGCTCCCCGTGCTATTTGCCTTGGGATAATCCTCACCCTAGTGATAGCAATTAGCAACAAATGTTCTCTCTCACTCTTTTTAAAAACTAGGTGTTTGAAACTGATGTATGTTTTACAAATTAGTTATCTTTTGCTAAAAAAAAGAAGAAGTAAATGTGAGTGATTTAATGGGAGAAGACAGGGCAGGGGTCTTCATCTTTCTTAGCAAGTACAGAGAAGAAAAAAATCTAAATGTTAGAGGGAAGCCAGAAACTTCCCTGGTGCTCCCAGAGGCCCTTACCAACTTGGGGTGCAGAACCTGCTGCTTTCTACTCAACATGGTGTTATGGTTTAGATCTATAATGTCCCCTAGAAGCCTCATGTGTTCAAATGTGGGGTTTTGGGAAGGGGAAGGGATCCTACTAGACTCATCAGTGGGTAAATATACTCAAGAGTTCATAGCTGAATGTGCTGCTAGGAGGTGGGACCTGGTCAGGAAAGGTGGGTCACTGGAGGTGTGACCAAGAATGATTTATCTCCCTTCCTTTGTTCTCTTCCTAGTTGGCATGATGTGAGCAATTTTCCTCCACCAGACAGTTTCACCAGGTCTTCCTGCCTTCGAGCCTGCTGACTATGAATTGAATCCTCCAAAAACCATGAGCCAAATTAAAACTCTCTTCTTTTAAACTGTGGTGTTGGGTATCGTGTTCCAGTGAAGGGAAAATGATGAAAATGCATGACTTTGCCTGAGGACTCTCTCCAGCATCCTGACTCATGCAACAGATGGGAACTGCTGGTCCCCAGAAGCAGTCTTTGACTGCCTCACAGGGGTTGGTACACGAACACCCCAACTGTCTCATCCCCAGAGCGGGACAACTGTGAGGCAAATGTCCTACATGACTTCCAGGTTAAATCTCCACTGCCCTGAAAGGAATTGGGCTGGTGGCACAGCTTTGTTGGCTGCCTTGCCATTCTGCCTTCCTTTCTCACTCTCCTCTAACCCTCTCCTTCACCTCCTTCACTTACTCTCTTTCAAATCCCTGATCAGGACCACTTATGGGAGACCCAATTTATGATTGTAACACTAAAACAAGAGTGGCTCGTCAAAGTGCTGCCAAGGGTAGTGGCTTCTGCAGTACACATCATAACAACTTGAAATACCAAGCAAAGGAAGAGCAAATAGGTGCCAGATGTCCAGAAAGTTTGCTCTGTGCACTCCAGGAAAGAATATGACTTCACAAAAGCCACAAGGCTCAACAGAGTTCTATTCCGGTGTGCCCCTTCTTTCTGTTGTCCTACCTGGAACTCTCTTCCCAGATACTGACATGGTCTGTTCCACCATCTGTGTGTAAAGGGTTTTGTCCTGATATCTTTCTCTTATTGGAGCCTTCTTGGGCTACCTGTTAACTGACCACCAGCCCTCCTTCCCAACTTTCCCCATCACCTGCACCCCAACCTCTGTTCAGCATGGCCCACTTCAGGCCTTGTACCATGGAACTGTGCTGAGCAAGGGAAAGAGCTTACAGTTAGCTACATTACCCTTGGGCTTTTTCTTCCTTAATTTTTGGCATTATTTTTGCTCTAGAATTTTGTTCAACTCAGTAGATTTACACACAGAAAAATGATCTTGAAATTGTTCTGCAAGATGTTTCACTGGTCTGTTCATTTCTCCAAAATTTCACTTTAATTTACATTACACAGCCAGCCAAATAGTCCAATAAAAATTTTGCTTTTCCTCTGGATAAAAGTTTTCATAGAATTTTAAAGAATTATGTACCTCTCTACTTTTTAAAGAGGTAAAAAATACATTCATGCTTTAAATAAAATTTATGCTTTGTAACACAAGAATAAACTGCTTCCAGAGTAACAGTTTTGGTAATATGAGTATGTTACATAACCATACCTTCAAGTCCAACTTCCAACTTTGAAAGTTTTCACACAAACACAAAGTCTTAGCTTTCTTCAGTTTCCCGTTTCCCCAGTTCAGTTAGTAACATGGATATTTTCTCTGAGGCACTGCACCTGGGAGGACTTTCCTAATAAAATTTAGACTTTAGTAGAGCTATCAGTTTAATCAGCTATGTTTGAGTCCCAGCTCCTTGCTAATGTGTGGCTTCAAGCACAATCTTGACTGTGTTTCTACACACTGCAGAATTTTTGTAATGATTAAAGAAAATATGTGAAAGTATGTCTAGCAAGTGGTGGGAACTCGGGGAAGGCTATTCTTGTCATTGTCCTGAGCCATTTTTCCAAAGGTGGCCTTGGCTCCTAAAGCTCTGCCACCTCTTGGAGATTATCATGGGACTCTTCTCAGATTTTGATTCTTAGTTCTTAGGTATTCTTTCACTGTTTAAAATATTACCAATACATTTGTGGTAAAGAACTGTGTGTGAAATAAGACAAAGTCTCGTGTCAAACTGTGTGGGCTGGATTCTTTTCATCTCCCAGGGCCTTGGCAGAAAGGAAATTCAGAAGGACCTCAGTAGCCTGAGATCATGCTGATAGAACTTGATTTGGGTCTTAAAAGATGGGCCAGGCTTTTCATAACAAAATCAGTGGGGATGACGTCTCAACTGAGGTGACAAAATCATTTAAGACAGAAAATATGAGGGCTAAGGATGCAAGGAACCTTAAAACCAGACCATTTGGACTGAAGGCACCACTGGAAGTCAGAGAAAAGAGATCTTTTGACCAACATAGAGGTGATTTGAATAATCCAAATCATATGGGCAGAAGGGATCTTTCAGCCATTATGTCAAAGAATTTCTGCCCTTTCAAGTATCAAACCCTAGGTTTAGCCATTTCCTTTCCACAGCCACACCCTCTTACCCTTCCCCAGCACCAGCCACTCTCTTTTGAAACATGTTTATTTTTTGTCAAAAGAACATTTACTACTTTCACTGGGCCTTGTATGCATTCCTATTAGAAACCTTAAGACTGAGCTCTAAAAATATATATATTCTTTTACTCAAAGCCACCAATGTAGTATTCAGGTGCTTAGTGGAGGATGGCTGGATATGTTGCCTTTTGGCTTCATGCAGAAAGCTGCTTGTGATTATAGATGTTACCAGTGAGAACAGGGCACTGGCTAGTGGTTTTCTGACCTTTCTGTGCATTAGTTGCCTCCTCCTGGCATGTAGCTTTCTGAGCAGGATCCTTCAGTGAGCCTTCTTGCCTTCAGTGCTCATCTCCTGCTGGAATTTTAGCTTTCTCAGCGGTGTGGACAAGAGGAGCACCTTTCATCACAGGTGCTTTCCAGGAAGAAGCTTTTGGGAGAGCCACAGTTTATAGTTTTTACAATATCCTGATGGTAAAATTGCCATGTTGAAGGGATACTTACTATATGCAATTTTCTTATTTGCTTTAAATTTGGCTATATAATTACAAATCTTGTTATGTGGTTAAACATGGTATATTAATAGTTGCCACAATGTATAATTTTCTAGAATGTGTTTGATGTTATTGTTATTACTAATTTAGACAAGCTGACATAATTGTTCTAATCAGTTGTTCTTCCTTTTATGCCAATACCAACATAGCTTGAGGACTACACTATAGGCTAGTGGCAAAGAGCCAGGAACTCACCAAACAGACAACAATGTTTCATTTCCAATAAATCGAAGAGTTAGGATTTTGCAACAGACACAAGATACAAAAATCAGCTACACCTGGAAACCATCTCTAGAAGTAGTTATTTCCTAAGGGTTCATAATACTAGCAATAACTATAGGATCAATCAAGGAATTAAATCTAAAAGAATAGAAAATATTAAAATGTAGACTCAAGATGCAACTTCAGACTTCTAGCTCACCCAAGGAAAATCTTGGGGAAATTAGGTGAAACAATTTGTAAGCCACTCACTTGGACTCTCTGAAGTGATAACAGTGGTAGTAATAAAACAAATGAATGAAGCTCTAGGAAAAAAATCAAATCAGAAATAATTTCTCAGATGACTTCAGAGATGTTGACCATAATGAAAGATATGATTAATAAATATAAAGAAGATACACACAAAAAGAGAGAGGCTTAGGAAAATGATGGAAACCATGAACATCCAACATAGGAAAGAAGTGGAATCCATAAAACATGTTCAAATCAGATATCCAGGAGATTAAAAATTCTACTGAAAGTATACATAGCATAATGAACCAATGTGGGGCAAAGTATCAGGTACAGAAGACAAGATTGCAGGTAGTGATTGTGAAAAGAAATATCTCTTAAAAATTTCAAAGGATATGAAAAATCAATCCAATAGATGCTAGATGATGCAAATAATAATAAGAAGACTTATTGGATTGGGCTGGGAATTTAGCTCAGGGGTTCCAGCGTCTGCCCTGCAAGCACAAGGTCCCAAGTTTGATATCTGGTGCCACACACCACAATGCTGCCAGGCATGAGGTCTCATGCCGGTAATCCCAGCACCCAGGGAGGCACAGGCAGGAGGAGGTCTTTGAGTTCAAGACTAACCTAGGCTACATAGTGAGCTCAGGGCCAGCCTGAACTACAAAGCGAGACCCTGTCTTGAAAAAAAAAAAAGATTTACTGGATTCAATGAAAAAGCAAAAGATAGCATAAATGCCATAAAAAACTTGTTTACAGAAGTAATAGCAAAAACTTCCCAACCATGGAAAAAGAATTTGACATAGAGATAAGTGAGGGATATAGAACTCTGATAAACCACAATCAAAAAATCCACATCAAAATATGTAATAGTCCAAATTCTAGAAATCCAATACAAGAACAGAATACTAAAAGCTGTTAGAGCATTCAATCACTTATAAAGGAAAACCCATCAGAAACATAGCAGATTTCTCAACACAAACCTGTAAGTCAAAGAATACTTGGAGTACTTCAAGCCCTAAAAGAAAACAACCTCTAACTTAGATTGATGTACTCCACAAAACTCTCTTTCAAAACTGATGGAGAAATAAGTTACTTACATGACAAAGAATACCTAAAGAAATTCATGACCACCATACCAGCATTCCAAAATGTTTTAAGGGACATTCAAGAAAGACCTAATGAAGATCACAACTCCGTGAACCTCAGCAGAATGAATCCACCAGGAAAGGCAAATAATTTAACAGTGGGAAAACAGTAAGAACCACCAACAGGAAAATAACATGACAAGGATGTCAATATATATCAGTTGTAAACATCAGTATAAATGGTCTCAGTTCACCAATCAAAAGAAATATACTGGCAGAATGGATCAAGAAAAAGACCCAACAATATTCTTCACACAAGAAACATAATTACTTCAAAATGAAATTCAGACTGAGAGTCAAAGGATGGAAATTATTACTCCTTGCAATAATAACCCAGAAAAAAGCAGGGATAGCTATCCCATTTGCAGACAAAGTGAATTTCAAGCCAAGAATGACAATGACAGACAAAGAAGATCACCACATACTTGTTAAGGGAACAGTCCAGAAAGAAGAGATAATAATCATAAATTTATATGTACCAAATATTAGCATACCCAATTATATAAAACAAATATTAACAACCAAGGAAAGTTAAATAAGCATTAATACAGTTGTAAAGGGGAACTTCAGTACCTCACTGTCACAAATGGACAGATTAACTAAACAAAATACCAACAAATAAATATCAGAACTGAACCAGCTTTTTGAAAAAATTGACTTAGTATATGTCCATAGAGTGTTTCACCCCTAACATCAGAAGACACATTCTTCTAGTTGCACAGGAGACTTTCTCCAAAATAGGCAACATACTAGCTCAGAAAATATGAATAAGAAAATGCAAGGGATATGAAATTATCCCATGCATATTATCTGACCATAGTGCAATGAAACTGGAAATCAATGGCAAAAGAAACCACAAAAACTTTATAAACTTGTAAAAATTAAATAGCACCTCCTGAACAAACAATGGTTCACAGGTGAAATTAAGCAATCAGACAGTTTCTACAATTTAACAATAATGTCAATACAATATACTGAAACTTATGGGATACAATAAAAGCAGTCCTGTGGAGGAAATTTACAGTGATAAATTCCCAGATCAGGAAAACGGAATGAACTCAAATGAATGCCCTAATGTTGAACCTCAAGCTTCAAAACAAAGAAGAGCAAATTCAAGTCCAAAACTTGTACAAAGCAGGAAATTATCAAGGTTACAGCAGAAATTAATGCAATTGAGACTCAGAAAATAATACAAAGAATCAATTAATCCAAGAGTTCCTTTGGTTGAAAGAGTAAATAAAATTTGTAAACTCTTAGTCAACTTTATCAACAAAAGGAAAGATACTATTCAAATCCATGAAACTAGGAATGAAGAGGAAAACCACAAAATACCTACTTTGTGAACTTGTATTTTAATAAGATGGAAAACACAGAAGAAATGAGCAGGTTCTCTACATATGCATTAACAGAGCTGCATCAAGGAGATATATAAGTCATAACTAACCCAATATCAGTCAGCAAAATTGAAGAAGTAATTTCAAAACTACCACTAAACAAAAACCTAAATACTGACAGATTCACTACTGAATTCTATAAGAAATTTAGATATCTAATGCCACTACTTCTCAAATTCCTTAATGAATTTAAAAAGGATGTGATACTCCCAAACTCATTCCTAGAAGAAAGCACTCACTCTATACCAAAACCAGAGAAGGATCTAACCAGGAAAGAGAGTTACAGGCCAATCTCCTTAATAGTTGCAAAAATCCTCAATAAGATACTGACAGACCGAATGCAGCAAAGCATCAGGAATATTATATATAATGACCACATAGGATTCACCCTAGGGATGGAGGAATGATTCAATATGTATAATTTAATAAATGTAATAAACCATTTTATCAGAGTCAAAAACAAAAACAGCATGATCATTTCAGCAGATGCACACAAAGCACTGGACAAAATCTAACACCCACTCCTGATTTTAAAAAAGAAAACCCTACAGAGAATTGGATTAGATGATCTTTATCTCAACTGATAAAAGTCATCTATGTCAAAGTAACAGCCAACATCATACTAAATGATCAAAAACTAAGCTTTTACTCTAAAATTGGGAACAAGACAAGGGTGTCCATTATCATCACTCATTGATCATTTGAGATATACAAAATCACAACACTGAGATTACATCTCATTCCTGAAAGAATGATTATTATCATGGAATCAATTAATAATAAATCCTAACAGGCTGTGTGGAGAAAGGAGCACTTCTCCACTGTTAGTAGGAGTGTAGATTGGTGCAACTACTGTGGAAATCACTGTGGAGATTCCTCAAAAAACTAAAATTAGAGGTCCATTTGACCCAGCTATTCCCCTTCTTAATATCTTCCTGAAAAAATTAAAGCATCATACCACAGTAATATATGCATACCTACATGTATAGCAGCATAGTTAATAATAGCTAAGTCTTGGAAAGAGCACAAATCCCTGTCATTCAAAGAATGGATAAAAATGTGGTATTTTTAATACAATGTAGTAGTATAAAGAAGGGTAAGTGAGATATTTCTAGGTAAATCCATGTACATAAGACCATATTTTTATATAAACACATCAGATACATATGTTCAAATATTGCATGTTCTCACATGTTCCTCTAATGTGAGAAACTTAAAGTGTAAATAATGTCCAAAATGTATTAGATATTGTCAAATACGAAGAAAATGCTCAAATGGGGAGGGTAACTATGGAAGGGAATTGGGGAAAGGAAGGTAAAAGAAAAAAAAAGAATAAAATGAAAAAGGGAAACAAAGTTTTTGTAAATAAGGATGAGAAGAGGGGTTGAAGAGAGGAGAGGGAAAGGGGAAAAAAGAAGAATCAAGATATATCATGTATAGGTACGAATTCTATATGATGAAAGTTATCATTATGTATATCTAAAAGGCATCAATAAAATCAATGTTTAAAAATTCAGAACAGCACAGCATAAAAGAAATACATTATTCATGTATATAATTTTGAAATTTCTTAACCTAGTATATCTAAAATATATTAAATTTACTTGATATATCATGTACAGGTACAAATTTCATATGGTAAATTATTCAATTTAAAAAGGAAACTGTAGAAAAATCAAAGAAACAGTTATTCTGTTTAACAGACTTCTGTTAGACAAGATGACCAGTGGTTTGGCTAATATTATAACCCTAAATAAATAACACTGTCCTGTCATGAGCCTGTGTTCACTGAAAGATGATAAGACTTATGTCTTTGCCTTATCCCAAATAGCCCCAGACTGAGCACTGATTGCTCAGTTGCATTCAGATGTTCTGCAGAGAAGTGAGGTACAGCTCTAGTGAGTGTGTTGCCAAAGACCTCAGAGTTAGCAACAAGCCAGAAGCACAGGAGCGTGGCTGCCAGGACTCCTGGACTACACATGACCTGATCACTGTGGACAGGAGGAGAGTGACTGGAGAAAGGGAAATTACCACGATGACTAAGAGGGTACAGAGCCTCACACTCAAGCTGAACAAAGTCCCTGCATTCAGACTTTGGTGCACATTAGGAATAAACAGATGCAAGACATTCTGAAGAAAGAATTGAAACAACTTGGTTATCAGACTTGTGGTATGAATAGGAAGATCTATCTAGTACAGTTCTTTGTAATCCACAGAAAATGACAAAAAATGAATAAAGAAAAATGAGGAAAGGGTAGAGATTGTTCAAGGGACCTAAAGTAAATCTAAAATAACCCTGGGCATCTTGGGTCCAGATCACAAGACAATCTGAGAGTCTGTGTCTTCAGAGATCTGTCACTAGGATGTCTCCAGTCTACTTCCTGTGTGCAAGGATATTAACTCTGGATATTAATCCAAAGACACCAAAAAGTGGCTGCTGCATTAGCCAAAATTAGTGACTTCAGAAAAAAGAAAGGCTGCTTAAAGAATCACTTTCTTTCCCAGAAAATTTTAAATTTCCCATTCTGCAATGTTAGGAGTTAATGAGTAAGAAATTTGTTATTTAACACTTTCTGTTCCTCACTTAATCTAATTGTTTCAGGTTAGATTCTCTCAGAATCACACTCTGAAACAAAGACTTGAGTACAAACGGTGTATTTAAAAGGTGCCAGGAAGCACTAGGAAGGGAATGAAGTGAAACTAAGAAGGTAGATATATTCAGGAGCAGGTAAGCACTAACAGGGGCCCAGGGACCTCTAGGAGACGGTAGGAAAGAGCCCACTGTAGACGTGCCCCAACCCAGGCTGAGGACACTGGGTATTTACAGACTACCTTTCCTCTGTCACTGGGAAGGGCTGTTTTTAAGAACGGTTATCTTCTGGCTTTTCCCAGATGGACTGAGCATGTCTGTGCTCTGCAGTGCAGGAACAGCCCCAGGCATCCAAAAGTGCAGCATGAGGAAGTAGCAAGTACCAAGGTGATAGGAGCAGGGCGTCAGTGGCATCCACTAGGTGTCTCTGACAGATCGATCCTTCACATTTTCACCTCTCAGACATGAAATAGTCCATCAGAGGACCCCAATCAGGGGATCACCCATGAGAAGCTCACAAACAACACTGCAGACCTCAGAAAGAACATCTGCCTGGGACCACTCCCCAAACCATGCTCCTGCCTGATTTCACGGTCTTTCACTCGCTAGTTTCCCACAGTTTCCTGTTTCCCTCCTGAATCTAGTGCTCCCTTTCCACTGGCATTTTTATCCCACTGTCCCTAGGTAGCCATGGTACTTCATTCTGCCAAACACACTGCGCAAAATTGCTACAACTTAAGTCAGAACCATGCACATACATAATGCTAGGAAATTCCATCTGAAGCTGTGCCTCTTGCTCAGCTAAAAACAGCTTTCTGGAGAACTGTTGCTCATTTTGATGAGCCAGTGGCAGCAATAGTTTTGCTCTGATTCCACATCCACTGACTTTGGAAGGTCTCACATGGCATCTTGCTCCTGTCCCATAACTCTCACACCATGAGTAAGAAGGGCATCACATTTGTGTCACAACAGATCCATGAGCTCAAAATCTATTGATTGTCTGCCTCAAAGACTCCCTAACCGCATATGCTCCACTTCACCAGCCAGGCTCCACCTTGCTGCTCTAAAGACAGTTGCTTGGACTATCATTTAGCTGCACTATGGATGAGGACTGTAACACATACGTTTCTCAGTATGTTCTGCATGTACTTACTGTTATTCAGCCACACTACTTTGTGTAATTTTTCTGCCTACTTATTTAACTCAGATACTTTGAGAGAGGTTGGCAGGCACATTCCCAAAGCTATTTCCCTCTTCACCCTTTTGCCCTTCTTTGCCTGGGTATACTGATTGGTCAACTTCCCTGTTGCTGGGACATAACACCCAACACTTAAAACTTAAAGGAGGTTTATTATGGCTTGTATTTGGAGAGGATTTACTCCATGATTAGCTTGTTCCAAAGCAGAAATACCAGGGCAGAAGGGTACAGCAGAGCAAACATGCTCACTTCACGTTAGCCCAGAATACAGAGAAATGCATCAGGGAAGAAGAGGCCGGAGCCAGGTACAGTCCCCAAGGTCATGCCCCACCATGCACACAGGCACACCCAGAAGCTTGCTTTCCTAATTTTTTTTTTTTTTGAGACAGGGTCTCACTTTCAGGCTGGCCCTGAGCTCACTGTGTAGCTCAGGAAGCCTCAAACTCAGCAATCCTCCTGTCTCTGCCTCCCAAGTGCTGGGATTACAGGCGTGAGCCATCATGCCCAGCCTTTCCTAATTCTTTAGGACCTGTCTGGTCAATCAGGTGGACAATCAAGATCAACCTTCACAGTGGGTGACTGATCTTTGGTAACTAATTTACACCATGATACACATGAGAGAAAGCAGCAAAATGAAATAAAGCCAATATCTTCCATTTATTTCATATTCTATGTATGAGAGTTTAAAAAGTGATTGAATCCATAGCTTGAAATATAAATATATTAAGAGATTTCTCTACTATTTTAAATCCCTTTACAGTTTAATAACACTATTAATTATAAGCTTCAACAAGCTTATTTGAAATATCCAATCACTTATTTGAGGTAGGCACTCATCTCCAATTCCCTTTATTCCTCTACATGGCCAGACAGTCCATTCCAAGGATACCCCTGCAAGCTGTCCTCCACACACTCTGCCTGCGTATTTCATAAGTTTTCAGAAGTCACTCTTCCTATCTTGAGCACCAGCTCTCAGAGTGACTCCTCGATGGGGCCACCTTGTCCACACCATTTCCCCTTAATCTCTAGGCAGGCAGCACAGAAGGGGCATGAATACCTGAATTAGAATTAAATAAAGCCAGTTCCACTGGGTTGAAATTGCAGCTTTGGCCTTACTTCATGGGTGACCTTAAGGCCGTTACTTAAAACACAGACCCTCCATTTTTCATCTATGAAATGAAATCAAACTACCAAAATAGTTGCAATATGCCCCCTTCTTTGACATTAAATCAAAGACCTTACTTGTGAATATAAATTAAAATAACATAAAATACATGCTCCCCACATCATTCCTTAAAGGAGATTTGCACACCTCCTACTAAGGAGAATCAATTTCCAAAGTAAATACTTGTCTTCTTATTGATCATGTACCTTATCTTTTTTTTTAATTGAATTCTTTATTGGTACAATTTATATACATCTCAAAATCACATATAACATTGGGAAATTTGTACCAGTATATGCCACAAGTTAATTCTCATTTTTACCCATAT
>PVIC010028654.1:0-23091 GCA_004025085.1 Thryonomys swinderianus
GGAACAGAATGTGGCATGGTCACTGTACCAAACAGCCGAGTTGTTTCTCACCGACAAATGCACATTCCTCTCAGGTGATCCTGAAATTGCAGTCTTTGGTGCTGACATGGTATTTACCCAAATAAAGTCACACTCATATTTGCACAAACAGTGCTGTGCTTTTAACTTTGATGTTTTAGTTTGGCTGGAAGAAGGCACAGCTAGAAGATGAGCAAATACATTTGTGTGTGTGTGTGTGTGTGTGTGTGTGCACGCGTGTGTGTGTGTAGATAGGTAGGTAGGTAGGTAGGTAGGTAGGTAGGTAGGTAGGTAGTTTGCAGAGGACCTTCAGCATGCAGAACTCTGGGTGGCACCACCAGGACTGCAGCCCGCAGGGAATGAACAGGAGAGAAAGAGCAAGTCAGCGTATCCGTGAAGCTCCACTCTGCCTGAGCAGTGCACTGAGTCAGCAACTGTCTGCCCTGAACATCACAATGCCTCCTTTTCAGTCCACGTGGACTCATGCCAGCCACTGTCCAGGACCTTTTAGGCTTCCATCGTGAATCAGCTGCACCCCAACCCCTTCTGTCCCACTTCTGTGTCCGTCTGCTTGGGTGGGCAACAGCTGGATCTGCTGGTTCTTCCCATGCGTGGTCATTTTGGACTACCCACTTTTGATCTTGTCAGCCCATCTAACAAGGTTCCTAATTTAAGAGTACATATCTAATTGATTTCATATATATTATACATACTTGATTTTGCTCCTCTAGAGAACCCTAACCCTAACCCCCCCCACCCTGAGCATCTGTGGCTTATTTTTTCCAGTTTCTAAAACTTGGAGAAAACCAAGATATCTCTTCTTGGGAACTGAAGTTGAAAAATAAAATGTGGTCTCTCTAGGCAGGGCATATTATTCAATGCTAAAAAAAAAAAATGACCTATCAAGCCAAAAAAGAGACATGAAATAATGCCTATTATTAAGTGCAAGAAACCAGTCTGAAATGATGACGTGCTACACGCCATCTGGAAAAGACACTGCTGTGCAGACAGAGCAAATGTACCATGCTGGTTCAGAATTTTGATAGTGGAGGAGATTGTGCAGATATGTGACTCAAGTGTATTTGAAGAATCTTTGCAGTAAAAAACGTAACAGTACACGAGTTCTGCTCTTTTTATTTATTGAGTGTATATCTTCTTTCTACCTTAGAAGTCATTCAAAAAACTGAACCATTTAAAACCTTAAATAATTTTCTGAAAGAGTCATTGTTGTGGTTTTTACCCAGATGCACCCCTCAAGCTTCCTGCACTCCAACTATAGAGGTGCTCTAGCCAGGCGTGATGTCAGGGCCTGGCCTGGCTGGCAGAGGTGAGTTGATGAGGGCCTGAGCCCAGGCGTGAACTACCCTCTGGGCCTTTTCTCTTGGCCTGTGCTTCCTGGGTGTTAGAATGTGTGCAGCTGTCCACAGCCCAGGCCCTTCCACCTCGCCTTCCTGCCTGGGAACCTCCAGCTGTAGACCAAAGCAAAACATGAGCTGAAGTACAACATTCTTCTTTGATCTCTGTCAGTTATTCTGTCTCAATTTCAAGAAAGTGACTCTACCAGTTATGTTGCCAACTGTTGAAAGTTCTCGGCTTTGTATTTCATATGTGATAGTACAATCAGTTTATTCTCAGTTTTCAAGAGCCCGGGCAGCAGGACCTCAAAGATCTGTTCTCGTGTGATGTCAAAATGCCACTTTCACTAGTGATCGTGGTGCTTCAGGAAACTGTGAAGGCTAAAGATACACGCAATTGTTGAATTTTATAAAATAATTTTTTCTTGTGCTAATATCATTATTTCTAATGACAGCTGCAATTCTTTAATTAGAATGGCACAGGAAGTGTTGCTGCATTTTGAGAGCTCTGAGGAAAAGGACCAGACTGGCCAGCTGTGGCTAACTGCAGACTGCAATCTGCATTTGAAGTATTTCCAGCAAAGAAGCTGAAGTTTTTCACATGTAGCTCTTTTTAAAGAAGTCTTGATTGCGCAGTACTTACTTGGTGTATAATAATATACACACCCATCTGGTTCATGAGATACTTGTGCTAAGGGGTTTATAGGGTGCTGTAAGATATATTTCCAAGTTCATACACACACCATTTTGTGTACCTGCCATGCTGTACCATTGTTCTTCTAGTTGATCTTTGTATCCTGAAATTCACCTAAATTTTTGAGGGTGAGCCCTCAAAACAGAAATGTGATGCTGGGTGAGGGCCTCCAGATGGCTTCAGAATGGCCACTAATCAGCTCTAACCCAGTGCCTTTTATGACCAGCATCATCACCAGAAGACACCTGTCACATACTGACCCGAGTGTTCTTAGTATGGTGATAGACAGCCTCCACAGGAAGCCCTCTGATACTCATTTGTAAGGCCACATAGTTGCCAGTTTCAACTTGATTCCTTAACAGACCACCACAAGGTAGGAGAGGTGAGAACTATCAGGTCAGTACATGACAGGTGTCTTCCAGTGATGATGCCAGTCATAAAAAGCACCGGGCTAGAGCTGAGTAGTGGCTGGCTTTGCCTATCCCATCAGGTGTTACCAAATACTTATAAAACAACAATGATCTGGGACAGAAATGGAAGAGTAAATAGGCATTAAGATTCAGTGTGTTCCAAAGGGGACATAGTCTCAAATACCACTATTTCCATCACTCTAACCTGTGGGTTTTTGTAGAGTCCAAGTCATGATCCTATCTGGAGAGAAGCTGCAAGTGATTCTCCATGTGTCAAGTTCTGAGTCAGCCCTGATGAGAGCGCCAGCTGCAAGATCACCACTCAGTGTCCCCAGAGTTCCAGCTTCCTGTCTGTCATACTGAAAAAGCACCCACTTGGAGAGGGAAGAAAACCTGTGGACTACAAGCACTGCACCTTCCATTGTGTGCCACTACTGAGATCTCTTAAAGACCATTATAAATACAAGGAGGACAACCCAAGATAGCCATTTCCTAAAGGTTGCAAATATAAGGAAAAAAGAGACTTGCAATAAACATTGCCCAAACAGCGGGCCAGAATTAAATGGAAAACATCAGCAACAACAAAAAATAGAAATGAGGAAAATTCTGAAAACCCAAATACAGAAAATCATAATCACAGGGAATCCAAGGAAAAGGGAAATAGAGCAAACTGAAGCTCAATCACCAGGCCTCCAAACTTATAACAAAAGAGGATCTAG
The DNA here is from genome assembly GCA_004025085.1 of Thryonomys swinderianus. Classification (NCBI taxonomy): domain Eukaryota; kingdom Metazoa; phylum Chordata; class Mammalia; order Rodentia; family Thryonomyidae; genus Thryonomys; species Thryonomys swinderianus. Next base: position 3,197 of record PVIC010028654.1, read on the forward strand.
AAAAAGATGGAAACCACAAATAATTTCTCAGACAAAAACAGAGATAGTGTCCTTAGTGAAAAATACGATTAATAACACTAAAGAAGAGATCAGGAATACGATAGAATCTCAGCTTACAAAAGTAATGTAATCTGTTTAACAGTTTCAAACAGGTTTCCAGGAGACTAAAAACTGAAGTTTACAAAATAGGATGAATGAATATGAAGATCGACTATCAGACATAGAAGACAGGATTGTAGCCTGTGAACAGGAAAGGAATAATGTGTAGAAAATAGCAAAGGACCATGAAAAATCAATCCAGCCTCTCTACATGGTGCAAAGAAAAATAACTTAAGACTAATTGGAGTGAGTGAAGAAACAGAAGTTAGTGAAAAAGATATTTAAAAAGCTGTTCACAAATATAATGACTGAAACCTTCACAGGAAAAGGAAAATAATTTGACATACAGATAAGTGTAGTATATAGGACTCCAAACAACTATGATCTAAAAAAAAAAAAAAAACCCTACACCTAGCAATATAATATTCAAGGTTCCAGAATTTGAACAGAACAAAATATTGAAAACAGAGAAAAGAAACAAAGCGCATGCAAAGGAAAGTCTATCCTAATCACAGTAGACTTTCCAACACAAAATCCTGAAGTGAAGATGAGCCTAGAATGAAATATTTCAAGCCTTAAAAGAAATGTCTTCATTGTGCTGATTAAAAGACACAAATGTGCAGAATGGATTAAGAAGCAAGATCCTACAACATGTTGTACACAAGAAACACACTTAGTTCAAGAAAAACAAAATCCGGAGACTGCAAATGAAAGGATAGAAAACAATTCTCCATGTGACAGGAAATTGCAAAAAAGTAAGACTGGCTATCCTATTTGCAGACAAAATCAATTTCAAACCAAAACTAATTAAGAGAGACAAAAAATGTCATTATATGTAGTTTTCCTCAGCCATAAAAAGTGGTAAATTTGGGTCATTTATATTCAAATAGATGTACCTTGAAGACATACTCAAAAGTGAAATAAATAAGCTATGGATATGTAAATATTGTATCATTTCTCTGGTATGAGAAACAGAAGGTGTAAATGAGTTCTAAAAATGTATGATAGGTGGTATGAAATATGAAGAAAATGTGCAAAAGGAAAAGGGAAAGGGGATAGGGGAAAATAAAGAAGGGAAAGAAAATATCTGATGGTAAAAAGAGGAAACAAAGATTATATACATAGGGGCGGGATTTAGGGAGAGCAGCAGAATGGGGAAGACTCAGAATCAAGATACACCATGTACAGGTACAAATTCTCAGTGTTGAATATGATCATAATGTATATATAAAATGCACCAATAAAAATCAATTTAAAAAATTTGGTGTGTTGATAGGAGGAGTCAGTAAATGGCAGAGGTCCTTGGGTGCTACTGAATCACCACAGGATATGGGAGACCAACACAGCTTTCACCTGTAGTGGGGCTGAAAGTCGCAGTGGCCTGGGCCCTCCTTGGTCTTTCTGTCCTTCAGCCCCCCATGCTGAAGCCATCTGTTAACTTTGAAGTCCTGAGGATAGGCCTCTACAAGTTCTTCATAGGTAATGATTAGGTCCTGAAACTTTTGTGTATTATCACTTTACTTCTAATTAAATATTTGCCTTGTAAATATCCTAGTATTATTTTTCTTGTCTTGAAATTGTAAAAATTCAGTCATGAATTGTTTTTCCTTTATTTTGCTTGCTCTTTTTTAAAAAAATAATTCCGTATTGTATTTGGGGAAGTCAACTGTATAAATGCCCTGTCCAAGTCCAGTCCAAATCCCTCTCAGTGACATCTCCCTTCCCACCAGTTGTGCAATTCAGGCTTCAGGGCATCTTACATCTAAACCCTCAGAGTCTATCATGAGTACACTGCAGTTTATTTGCCTATTTTTCCAACGAGGGGAAGTATAGATGTTTGTTCATTTTCTAATAAGGAAATGTAAATGCCTTTTAGCATACATGATCAAGTTACCTTTATTTTATGTAAAGAATCCTAAATCTCATTTTTCTAAGGACAGGTAACAAGTCAGCAAGAAATCCAATATTACACTGATATTGTGTTTGTAGTCTACTGACTGTTAATAATTCTGAATGTGTTTGCCAGACAGCTTCTGGTTTTCATGTCTACTCTTTTTTAACTGTAAATTTTTTTTTCTGGTACTTTTGCACACTTTCTATTCATTTTCTTTTATGTTCATATTTTTCTAAAAGTTTAAAAATGTGCTCTTTATGTTGAAATCTTTAACATATCTAGAACTTCTTGGTGGACGATCACATAGAATATCTATCTTATGTTTTCCACAGTCAAATATGAAGTTGGAAATATGTAAATGATTAGTAGCACATGTTCATACTGGGGACTGGGGTGACATCTGGCTTAAGTTGCCTTCACAAATGAGCCTGTTTCTTTTGTCAAAATCTTTGTAAGTACATATTGGCAGTACTTGGAGCTCACAGTCATTCTGGGGAGTGGGTACATGTACATAGCACAGCCTATTATTGTTTAAATCCCCTTCCCTTTCTTCTCCCTATTCTTCTAATTCCATATCTTAATTTTTATTCTTGTTGATATTATTAACTTAGCTCATGTTATGACATATAATATTTATATTCATTGGGATTGTTAGATGCCTGTATCTTTATTTGAAATTATTTCCCCTTTCCCTCCTCCTCATCCTTCCCTAGTTCCTTCCATCCATCCTTCACTTTTCCTCCTTGTACTTTGCATCACTTAAATGAAAGATACATACATTGTGTCTGGCTTATTTCATTCAACATTATAAGTTCCTATAAATATCTGATATTTGTCATCTTTTACATTGAGTAGAATTTCATTATATATTGATACCACATTTTATTTATCCAATTGTTTGAGGGGTACATGGCTGCTTTCAGGATTTAGTTAGTACAAATAATACTGCTTTACTCATTGGTAAGCATGTATCACTGAAGGTACTATGTCTTCATCTCTATGCAGAAGTAGGAAAGTTGGGTTATATGGAATTTCTAATTTCAGTTCTTGGGGAAATCTCCATATTATTTTCCCTGATGGTTGCACTAGTTTACATTCACACCAACAATGAAAATGAGTTCCTTTTTCACTGTAGCCAAACCAGTCCCTGCAAATGTTTGATTTTTAGTGACTGCCATTCTTTCCTGAGTAAGATGAGTCAGCATTTTAAAATTTTCATTTCTTTAATATTCAGAGATATTGAACATCTTTCTGTATAGCTGTTGTCCATCTGTATTTTTTCTATTGTTAGTGTCTGTTCATTTCTCTTGCCAATTTCTTGACTGGGTCTTTAATTTTAGTTGTTTTGATTTTTTTGAGTTGTGCATATAGTCTAGATATTAGTCCTCCATCTGAGGATTAGCCAACACATTTTTCCCTATTTTATAGGTTGAGTCTTCACTCCATTTACTGATTCTTTTGCAGTTTGGATGCTTTTCAATCTTACATGATCCTATTTGTTGATTCCATTTGTTATTTCTTGGGCAGTTTAAGTCCTCTTTTGAAGGCCCTTTTCTGCTTCTGTATTTTCAAGTGTTTCATCTATTGTATATTCCAGTTGGTTCAATGCTTAGATCTTTGATCCATTTTTATTTTAATTTAGTACATAGTGAGAGAAAAGGGGCTCATTTTATTCTTCTAAAGACACTCTATTTTCCAAATACCACTTGTGAAATTGTCTGTCTTTCCTCCAATATATGCTTTTGGACCCTTAGTCAAAGATCAAATAGCTGAATGTGTCTGTGGAGGTTTGCCCTCAGTTTTTTTCCATTGACCTATGTGCCTATTTCTGCACCAGTACTGTGCTGTTTTTATCACTACTGCTTTGCAGCGTAGTTTGAAGTCAGGTACTGTCTGCTGCTTTGCTCTTGTTGCTCAAAATTGCTTTTGTTATTGGGGGAGCCTATGTCTGACCTGTTCTCTTCATGGAAGATGGACTCTTTTCCTGCCACCCCATAGGGTCTCTTTCTCAAGAACATATTGACTATTTGAGTCTTTTCTTCTATAAAAATGATAAACAGATTATAAAAATCATGCAAAATATCTGTAGTTTTAGTAGGAATTCATTACTTTCTGAGATACTTTCAGGATAACTGAAATTTTTACAGGTGTGAGCCACCGTGCCCAGCATTGAGGTGTGTGATACTGACTGCTGGTGGGCATGAGTCACCACACCCACAGTTGTTGTATGTGGTTATCATAATTGAACTAAGGAGCCTGTGCTTGCTAGGCAGGTGCCAGAACCACTAAGCTATATCTCCGACCCTGTACTGTGTATTTTCATAAACTTCTGGTATTAAAATTGCTTTGTATGACTTTTCATAATTACCTCACATGTCTTAAAATAATACATTTCTAGGTATCTGATATACTTTTTATTTATAAATCCTCAAATTTTCACCCTATACATGTTGTTGCAGTTGGTTTTATTACTTTTTCATGATTAAAATACTGTTCATATATCTCATTAAATGCAATTACCCACTTCTTGCATTTTGGCTTTATTGTCACATCAAAACAAAGAAATATAATCTTCCTTTACAGTCTCTGTAATTCTGAGTTTCCTAATTCTACTGTCGTCCAGGACAATGTTTCTGTTCTAAAGCAAACATTTACATTCTCATCATTGAGCACGAGGCTGTAACAGGTTACTTTATAGAACAAGTTAAATGAGTTACCCTATCTTCCATTCTCAACTTTTACAAATTTTTGTCATGATTGTTTATCAGTTACATTTTCCATGTTAAGAAGGTAATCATTTAACATTTCTATCAGTTTATTAGTGTAGCAAATTATACTAATTATTTTTCTTGTACTAAAAATCTTGCTGCAGTGTTTTTGCCTTGCTGTTGATATATCTGTGACATAAGACATGAATCTTCCTTTCTTGTATTGTATCTGGTTTAAATTAAGAAAAAAAACAATTGTTTCACAAATATTTAAGAATATTTTATCTTTTATGTCTTCCAGAAATACTCTTAGAAGAGCAATCATGTCTTCAGTATGCATGGTGGACTTTGGAATGTTCTCTAAGATTGTTCCTTTCTTAATAGAAATATCAACAACTGAGATTTGTTTAATTATACAAGGTTATCTATGTTTTGTTATCTCGAGGTAGAATTTGGTCAAGATGAAATCAAATATACCATTGTTGGTTTGCATACATTTTTGTTGTTTCCTAGCTGCACTGTTGCTTATGCTTTGTAGAATGCAAGTATTTTTAATCCATTTTAGGTATCTTTTGTGAAGAGGATATGGCTAGGTATTTTATATACAGCCTCACACTCTTTGTTTTTAACTGCATGGTTCAATTCTTTCCTTTTATTGTCATCATTGGTACATTTTGATTTATTTCTACCATCTCATTTTTGCTTTATATACACTCTTTTCTTCATTGAGTTATTATCTAAATTTGTTGAGTTTGCTTTTCCATTGATTTCTATTTTTGTGTCTATAATATTAGAAGTTCTAATTTTTTTCTATTTGTGTAACATTACCACAAGAATTTTAACTTGTGCATTTTACCTAACAATCAAAGCTTAAGTACTATGGTTATGCTCTCTAAAATAGCAGAGGAACTGTTACTCCTCTGGCAATGTACATTCTCTGTTTTCAGATAATCTGGTCTTACAGTTTTCATGTCACAAATTAGATAGCATTTTACTGGCTTTGCTTTTTTTAAAAAATGATTTACACACATTCTCGACTCTTTTGTTTCTATTTACTCCTCCCACATCCCCATTCTTCATCTGGAGTCATTTTGCTTTTCTTGAAGTATTTTCTCTAAGTTTCTCGGTGAACGTTTGTTGATGGGAAACTTTTTGTCTAAAAGGTGCTGTATTCTATTCACATTCTGGAGTTTTCTCAGTAAAAAGTTGTAGGATTACAGTTATGTCTGTTTCTCTGCATTTTGGAGAGACTATTCCCTCATCCTTCTCTTCCCATCATGCTGTTTCTCTTTTAGGGGGCAATGAGATGTTGAAAGCCTTCCAAGCTGTTGGTGCGAGGTGGTCTCTCTATAAGGTTTACAGATAGGAAGTTCATTAGGCCCCTGACTTTGCATTTCAGAAAGTTATTCAGCAGCTGTCTCTTTGAGTCTTCCCTCTCTCTCTCTCATGTTCTTGCTTCTCTCTTTATGAAGTCCAGTTTGATACATATCAGGCAGTTCTAGTCTGTCATCCATGTTGCTGCATCTTTCTTTTAAAAAATTTCCATTTTCAATGTTATGGGATGCATTCAACAGACTTTTCAAGTATCTTAAATAATTCACTAACTTCATTTGTATTCAGACACACCCTTACTTTTAAAGTCACTTAATATGTTCACTTTTTAATCTGTGACATTTTGCATTTGTCAAATATCCCTTATATTCTTTTCCAGTCTTCTTGATCATCTCTGTAGCCTCTTAAACCTCACCAGTTTTCACATCCATATTTTCATATCACCTAAACTTATATCTTTGACTTACTTGAGAATTTTTTTTTTCTTTTTGGAAACAGGGTCTCACTTTGTAGTTCAGGCTGGCCCGGAGCCCACTATGGAGCCCAGACAACCCTCGAACTCAGCAATCCTCCTGTCTCTGCCTCCTGAGTGTGGCATTACAGGCTTGAGCCACCACACCCGGCACTGTTGTATATGGTATTGATTGCTGGTGGGCGTGAGTCATCACGCCTAGCATTGTATGTGGTTACCAGGATCGAACTCAGGACCTTGCGCTTGTGAGGCAGGTGCTGGAACCAATGAGCTAATCCTCCGGCCCACTTTTGTGAGAAATTTAAAATGTGTTTATTCCAGGCAGAGTGGACACTCGGGTTCCTCCATGGTTTTAAACAACTTCTATGGCTGGAGTCTGTGGGTACTTCTTCCAAGAAACCATATGGTGCATGGTTCTAAAGCAGGACTTTTGCATTAGAAGTACATTTTCCTTGTGAACTCACACATAATGTGACTTCTTCTTTCACTAGTAAAGGTTTGCTTATGGTCATTTTTTTTTTCTGAGATACCCAGAACCTGGACTTAGACAAGCAAATTTTCCTGAAGTCTACATTTTCATTTCTTGTTTTGTTTTCTTACTAACAGTGCAATTTTCAACAGTGCCTTTTGTTCTGAGAATCCTACTTCTTGGAATTCATGGTTCTTCCTTGTTGGGAGACTACCGAACACTCCACCTATTAGGCTACTTAGGTGATATATATCAGAATTATTTTTCAAAACTATTATTGAGCATGTTTCCAAATGAATTCACCTGTTCCCCTTCCATCATTTCTGCCTCCCTTCTCTCTTTTACTCATCTGTGGATTTATGTAATGCACTAGTCCTCTCTCAATATTTGAATAGATATTTTGTCTGAATGTTTCAGTAAGTCTTAAATTATTGCAAATTTGGTAAATTTGAATAAAACCCAGAGCCATTTTTATTAATTTACCTTAATCTGTGCAGACTCCAGTTTCTGTGTTAGCACTGTACTCATTATATACTTCTGCATTTTATTTTTCTTTTAACTGTATTCATAAAAGCTCTTCCCAAGGTTTATCAGAAATGGCAACAGAAATTACTTGTGTTAAAACTCTTACACTTTACAATTACAATGAGGTCATATTATTACTTTGCATTGGGTTTGTATCAAAATAATCTACAGCTGGGCATGGTGGCTCATGCCTGTAATCCCAGTACTTGGGAGGCAGAGGCAGGAAGATTGCTGAGTTTGAGGCTTTCCTGGTCTACCAGGGCCAGCCTGAACTACACAATGAGACCCTGTCTCAAAAAAACAAACAAACAACAAACAAATAATCTAGACACCTTTTATTTCTAGGATGAATGTCATACAGTCAGCACCATAGCATGTATCGATGATTACATTTGCTACACATACATGCACACACAAGTTTACATTTCTTCATATTTATTTTGTTATTCTGGAGTATATTGATGTAAAGTTTTCACATATTTTTACAAGTACTAAAGCATTTGAGAAATGTCAGAAATGCAGCAAATAGTACCAGACATGTTTATGTGTCCTTCACAGAGAACAACACTTGTCAACAGTTTGTTTCATTTCTCCTTTCTCTCTCTTACATGTGGACAGTCTGTGTCCATCTGGAACTTTGTTTCAGGTTTTGCTTTTAAGCAAAAGATACAGCTAAAGCCTCACTTTATTTTCACCCTCGGTTGCACCCTAGAATTGACCACTATCCTGAATTACATTTTCACTTTCCTTATATGACCTTACTTCTAGTAAATAGATACTTCTCTGTAAGTAATATAATGTTTGAAATGTATGCACATATTTTATTATTTGGATAGTTTTTCAGCTTTACTTTCCACATTATACTTCATATTAATCTATGTAAATATAGACACATTTCATTGACTTTTAGCTATTGTACAATATGCCACTGTACGAATAAACCAAATCACTAGTCATCTTCTAAATGATGTTTTCATGTTTCCACTGTTTCAAACATGTGACAAAGTGTCTTGTAAATGTAAACTAAGGAACATGTGAAATTTTTCTCTAAAGTGTACAGTTAATCTAAAGCATAGCTGACATTGAATATGTGAAATTTAGCTTCCATTATAAAATCATTATCTAAAATTATTATACAAATGCACACTCTCACAGTGTACAACCTTATTTTTCCTACATATGCCAAATATTGTTAGATTTATTGAACTTTGCCTGTATTTGGGTATAGTTATATTTTATTATTGGATTCTTTTTATTTTTTTAATGACTTTTGTGCTTTTTAGGAGTACATTGGAAATTTCATTTTTGTTCCATGAATCTCTTTTCCAACTATTTATCTAGTTATCTATGATGCTTTCCTTATGTATTTGAGGTGTTCAGTATATTTCATATAGCTATCTCTTCTTCCTTATATATCCTATTATTATCTTTCTCCTTTGTGGCTTACTATATTTGGTTGGCTAATATTTCTTTTTCCTTGAGGAATTCTCCATTTTTTAACTTGTAAATTGTTTCCCAAGGTTTTTTTGTTTTTTTTTTGTTTTTTGTTTTTTGGCTTTTTGGAGACAGGGTCTTGCTTTGTAGTTCAGGCTGGCCCTGAGCTCACTATGGTGCCCAAGCAAGCCGCAGCGAACTCAGCAATCCTCCCGTCTCTGCCTCCCGAGTGCTGGGATTACAGGCGTGAGCCACCACGCCCAGCATTATATGTGGTAACCGGGGATCGAACTCAGGTCCTTACGCTTGCAAGGCAGGCGCCAGAACCACTGAGCTAACCCTCCGGCCCATGTTTCCCAAGGTTTAACTAAAAAAAAAAAAAATTCTCCTCCCTGAATGTCACAAAGATGTTTCCCTTTTTTATTCAAAATATTTCAGTATTATATTTATATTCAGACCTAATGTTTGAATTGCATTTTCTTGTGTGTTGCAAGGAAGAGACCATACAATGAAAATTGGTTTTCCCTGCCAGGTTGAGAGCAGTCCTGAACTCTCTCTTGCACATGTGATGCCCTCTCGTGAGTAGAGTTGCTGTGTGGCAGCGGACACCTCCCCTGCTTCTCACACCCTCCCACCTGGCTGTTTCTTTTCAATAATTTTTTTACCATAGATACATTATGAATGGAGATTTCTCTTATTGTTTTTGAAGGGGTTACCTCCTCTGACCTTTTATTTGTTAGGGGGGCCCTGTGTTTGAGGACTCATAACCGTACCTAGACTCTAGTTCTGTGACTTTGCCCAAAATATTTCAGTAATTCATCTCAATACAGAAGACATAAATGTCTCTTAAAGTTTTCATGGACTCAAAATAATAGTTATTATTACAGTCCTTCACTCTTTAGTAGTGCAAGTATTAAGGCCTTCAAAATAGCTTGCCCTGTTTATCCATATGTGCATTATACACATTTCATATGAATGTTAGTATGTGTCCACTATAAAAGTCAGGATACCGAACACAACAACAATGAAGTTATAGGTAACTAGGGGCAACATTAATCTGAATCTAGGCTCTTGTGCGTGCAAGACAGTCTACCACTGAGCTGTATCTGAAGTATTTCATATGATTTTAATTGTGTGCTCTGGCACAATGGTCCATAATTTCATGATTTTGCATTACATTCACAGTTATCATTATGCCTGTGCTGCTAGACTTAGAAGTCTGCATGTGCATTTTTGACCAAATTAGCAGCTAAAATTGTTAAAACTATTAGACTTGCTAAAATATTAATGACTTCCTTATCTCTACTATGTCCATAATAGCCAATAAAATTCTAAAAATAACTTTGTTGTTCTCTTATTTCATTTATGCCAGCAAAATTGGTTAGTAAAATTTCTTTATTACTTGAACAGTATTGAAATGTTTGGAATACCACAATTTATGCAGCTATCTAAGTACGTCAAAAGCAATAAGAACTAACGAAATAGGTAAGTACTTGGTAGATTACAAAGGGTCGTTTTATATTCAGTTTCTCATGTAATAGTAGGGTACACAAATTGTTATATTGGCTAGAATAGTATTAGAGTGCAGCCACATGTTTTGATGATTGGTTACATATCACATGACAGTCAGGATATAAGATCACTAAATTAGAAAGGCTAGATATAGAAAATACCCATTTTTCCTTGTCTTATAAGCTCTATTTTCACAATGTCATTACAATAGAGCTATAAAGAAAATTATGCAGTGGTTCCAATATCTGAGGATATAGAAAATAGTTAATGTACATTTTTGCCTAAACCTCAACACATGTGTCTTGGTAAGTGATGAAATCTTAGGAAGAAATATATAACTTTTTGAATAAATATTATTTTTATTACCCTAAGACATAGTTTCTTTTTTTTTTTTTTTTTTTTTTTTTTTTTTTTTTTTTTTTGCTTTTTGAGACAGGGTCTCGCTTTGTAGTTCAGGCTGGCCCTGAGCTCACTATGGAGCCCAGGCAAGCCGCCACGAACTCAGCAATCCTCTTGTCTCTGCCTCCCGAGTGCTGGGATTACAGGCGTGAGCCACCACGTCCGGCACTGTGGTATGCGGTGTTGATTGTTGGTGGGCGTGTCTCCACGCCCAGCATTCTATGTGGTTACCGGGGATCGAACTCAGGGCCTTGCACTTGCGAGGCAGGCTCTGGAACCACTGAGCTAACCCTCCGGCCCAAGACATAGTTTCTTGCCTTTGGCCAAGCTGGCTTTTATAATTTTTCTTTCCAGTCATTCTAAGCATCAAATCCTTTGCAGGAAATAGGTCTCAGAGCTGGTGAAATCTTAACTTGTGCAGTGGACTAGGTTTGGGGTGTGAATATGACGGTGGGAAGAACTAAGAAGCCTGTGAGAGGCTCACAGGCAGCAGCATGGGCGGGCCCTGCAGATCTTCACAGGCAGGCCCTGAGGGAGTCCCTGTGCTATCACTGACATCTGCCATTTTGTTCTTCCTCCTGCCAGGCCTTGCTGTTCTAGGAGCAGGAAGCCTGGGAAGTCTGATCAGTCTTCAGACTGTTAATTTGTCCATGCCACTATCTAAAAGAGAATGAACAGAAAATGCCCAGGGCATGCAGTGACATAAATGAGATTCCCTTTCCAATTCTTCCCCTTCCTGAATCTTCTGCTTACCCAGGCATTTCCCTACCTTCCCAATAGTCCACCTTCCCACTTGTCTAGGTGTTATCTTCCCATCTCAGATCTGTTACTACATCTCATGATATCAGTGACAAGGCCTCTAAGTGTAACGACTTCTTAAATTACATTTTTATCTAATCATAATGATAGGGACTTATTTAATATTATAAAAACTATTTCTTGAACTTCAAAGATTATCTATCATCTCTCCAACTTTTGTTAATTTCATACTTATCAACAATTATTTCAGTCTTTTTTCCCAACCACTAATCATGGAAGTTTGTCCATGAGAGGTCACCAAGACGAGCAAAGTGCCATGTGCCTTCACCCTGACTCCTCTGAAGAACAGTAAATGCTGTGAAGATAACATCAATATCTGATGTAATGCAGGTGTGAAGCCAACAAGTAAGACTGAAATTGAGCTGTTGTTCATGAGTGATGAGATACTGAGTAAAGGAAATATCATCTGAGCACTTGTCTACAACAATTTTAAGGCCAAAGAGCAGTAACAAAGAACAACCTTTAGATTCTTGGGACAGAGAGATCTGGAGCAATTTGTGTTTTGGACACAGTCTACAATAAAAACCATCATCATATTTACTCAATATGAAAATAAATTAAAATAACACAATTCCTGCAAATGATTAGTTGAGTCCACGATGAGGAATTGGCCATGTTTTTAATTTTTGTTTAACACAAATGTGTTTGATTTACTCCTGATCCCTCCATCCACACATTCTCAGTGCTGGTTCAGTTTTCTCCCATAGTGGTGAGATTTTCTGTTTTCAAGTTAGAGGCTTTCCTCTGTCCCATCTAATTCACTTTGCATGGATTTTAACTTTTCTCTCCTCAAAGCAAAGCTTGCTGGAATTGACAGCCTAATCCAATGAAAAAGAAAATTGCTCATCATGAAATATGTAGACAACCATCCCGGAGGGGTTACATTGATATAAAAACTATGAACTATCTTTACTAAGTGGTTAACTTATAAAATTTATGAGTTAGAGTAATATAGGCAAATTCTTTTGACCTTCCCATGAGAGAATAACAGTTCTAGTTTTTGGTTCTCAGCTGGCATGACATGTACACACAAATCATAAAAGTAACCATGACATGTACACACAACTCATAAAAGTAACCATGACTACTTATCATAAGTAAAATATTTGTTTAATAAAACAGACTTAATTCTAAATGACCTGTGCTCATAAAATTGATGCTTCAAATGTAAAGAGGGTACATACACAAAATGAAATTTTGCTTCAGTATCTCTCTTACCAGTTATCATTCATTTCAGTCTAGTTATATTGTGTGATGATAAAAGACAAGCATCCTTGTTGGTGGTTCATGAACTGAGAGCTCACTGAGACCGTTAGCAGCCAAAGAACACGTATTTAATTTCTTTATTCCCACCCTTCATCTTAAGAGTAATATCTTACCATTCTTAAGAATTCTTTCTGACATTAAATAAATTATTTATCATTTTTCCATGGCTGGGACAAAAATATATGACATACATAGCTGATGAGAGTTCAGGTCCTGGCCAGCTTTCTCCAAGCAGGCACATTATAGGTGATGGGCATGAGAGAGGAAGCTGTTGAATTTGTAGCCAGGCTGAATCTCTAGGAGATGCTTGCACAAGCCCCTCCTCACCAGGTCCTCCCTTCTAACAGCGCCTTCTGCTCCGGACCATGGATGAGTTACCCCGTGACTACCATCAATGTATGAGGCTCTTGTCTCCATCAGGCTGACAATCTTCCTTGACTGGCACAGGCAAAATAGGCACAATGGCTGATTCCTCCATGCATGACATCTGGTATTTTCTTTTGATTCATGCTGCTTTAAATAATGAACAATGGATAAGTTAGCACAAGAAGAGAAAAAAATGTTCATTGTCTTAGTATGGATTTCCCAAGAAGCAGACCCTAAGAAAAAGGATCAGGTGTACCTTAAGATGAGCCATTTTTTTTATTTATTAGGTTCACTTATTTCTTGGAAATTCAAGGTAATAAACCACTTAATTTTTTATTATCTTTCATTTTCTATCATATTAAGCCTGGAATAAGAAGGTAATAGTAAAGAAACATACAACTAGTATCTATAAATTACTTATTAGAAAATATGTGTGGTACTATGAATTTTAAGGAAGTAACTTTCCTGGGTAGTTTTCAGTTCCTATAACAGAAATTTTAATCTGAAGCTTACGATGTAAGAAAAATCTTGAAAGAATAATCATTACTCACCCATCTGAATCCTACCACACTCTGCACGTCTGACTTAAGTGCTTACAATGTGGACACATTCAGTCTTCATTCAGCACTACACGGAAGCCAACAGGAATTCTTATATCTCACAGATGGGTTAACCAAGATTTGCAGACCTCTGCATTCCACTCAAGGTCATTCTTTGTTAGCATTGGGGACAGAATGAAAAGGTGCGCTACCTGAGGGTGCCTTCTTCACACTCAGCCACAAGCTCACGTTGCTTCCACCGTTCTGTTTGCAGAGCTTACTTCGTGTCCTTCCTACTTTTGTACACTGGGCTGGGGAAAGGCAGAACCCTTGTCTGTCTTTCTTATCTCTGTATCTCCAACCCCACACAGCACAAACTTGAATGAGATGGAGAACAGACTCACATGATGTCTTGTGTTTCTAGAGAAAGAAAGAAAAGTGGAGGTGAAGTCAGGTTCAGTGGCAGAGCATTTGTCTAGCATGAATAGGGTCCCCAGTTGCATCCCCAGCACTGAAAAAAAAAATGGAGGTCAGTTTTATTTCCCATTAGATGTTTAGTCTTTCTTGATAATCTAACTCTGTCACCCAACAAGCTTTTATATTTTCATGATCTTCCTACATGAGCTGAATTTATATTTTAAAATATTTTCAGCTATAAATCAATAATTACTTTTGTATTTGAGATTTAGTCTTATTTCAAGAAATTTCACTTTCCTAGATACTGTAGTGCTTAAGGTAAAGTAGAATTCCTTTGTTTAGAGTGTAGTTTAGTCTAGGTAATTTGGAATCTCCTTTAAACACAATGTTTTCACTGGGGGTTGGGAACTTTTTTACTGCAATAAATGCATGGTACAGATTTACAATGTTCAGAGCGTGAGAATCATTCCTTTTGGTGTTAATATTGTTTTTTATCCTTTTCATTAACACTATTGAGGGGGAGTGACAGAGCATGGGAAGTGGCGTTCTTTGTTTAATGAAGTATCTCTCACACTCATGGTAATGAAGAAAATAAGTTCAAGAATTTTTTCAATGAATTTTAACTTTGACTATGAATAAACATTTCTACACTTGATCTTAGCCAAAAGGCTGAGAAGTGATGAATAAACATTTCTTTAAAAAGAAAATGAGAGGAGACAGGGAGTGGAGGAATATTTTAGAGTTGGTTTTACTTTTACTAAGTGTGGGATCCAGGGGAAGGGAATGTAACTAGGAATTTTGGATTTAGGTTCTAGTCTCCTGTGAGTCAATGGCACATGGCAAAATAATATCTAGATAGAAGTGAGGCTTAGAGAAACTGCACTTGGGCCTGATCCATGCTACTCTGGGTAGCAAAAGACCCCAGGCCCCATCCTGTCACAACTTTTATTCAGCACCTCTCTAGTAACAGAAATGTAACAAAGACTCAGAAGGCAGGGTAAATACCAGCAATAGAGCAGTTCCACTTTGAAGCATCACAGCATGTGGGAGACCAGAGTCCTTCTTGAGATCCAAGGAGAAGGTGAGCTCAGTGCAAAATTGTAGGCAGCCAGGAAGGACATTCCAATTATTCCTCCCAAACAGGATTCTTTTGCATCATAGTTAAGTCCAAAGCCTGTCTGCAGGAAGACCTGATCAGTTTTGACCTTCCAATTATTTCTCCCAAACAGGATTGTTCTCAGCAACTAAGTAGCGAGCAAACCAGAGATGTGCCAATATATGGACAGGGTTATTTTCACTCTCATTTTCTTCAAAATGTCTGAGAAGATTTGGTGACTAGGAATCATTGCAAAGATAACAAAAGAAATGAGTTTTTTTTAAAGTAAGCATTAATATTGTAAAAGTGGGAAGGGAATTATAGAGTTTGCTTTTCAGTGAAAAAATGAGCTCTGTTTATAGAAGTAGATGTTAAGGCAGAGTGCTTCCTGCGAATGTCTTCAAAGGGATCTAGGAACAGTATTTATCAGAGCAGCTGTCACTGTTTCTAGAAGCAGTTTCTAAACATGGTCATACACTGAATGTTTCCCTGAGGGTCAAAAACAACATCATGATGGTTGGGAGAAAATCTGACAGATACAATTTAATGTTACCAGATGCCAGAGCACTGGCCTTCCCGGCCCATCAGCTGGTTTTCATCAGGAAGACTCCACATCTTCTCAGCCCCTCCCACGTCCACGTAACGGATCTGGCAGCCATGGACTGTAGCTGCATCTCATCCCCTGACCGGCCCGTCAGAGGGTTGATCCTGTGGGAGTCCTGCTGCCAGTGAGAAGTCGGAGACCTTCGCTCCATGGTGTCCACCAGCACGCAGCCGACACAAATATCCCCATGGTGCTTTTGTGATCAGAAATGCAAAGCTCAGAACTTGCCTGTGTATCTTCCAGTCAGAGAAATTCAGTTTCTACAACAGGTTTTATTTTATTTTTTTCTCTCTTCCAGGTATTTTTGTCTGAACAGCTGGTGGGACCAAAGATGAGAAGAGGAAGGAGAAGGGAGCAGGGAGCCAGGTGGGTGTGGAGGAGAGATGTGAAGAGAGCAAAGAAAATTAATATCTTAAAAGGATTCTCTATTGGATCCTATCTTTCCATTTGATTTTCCCATTCTCTTTACTCCCACTTCTCATGACCTTTCTCCTTTGAGCTCTGTTTGTGACTGGCAAGTAGTGTTTGACCTCCCTCTGAGAGATCACTGACCACTGATGACCTGCAGTGATCGCCAGGGCCCACAGGGACCCAGGCAGGTACCACTGTCCACACTGTTTCAGACGCTGCTGTCCCTGAGCACTGAGAACGCAGTCACAGGAACTCTGGTTATTTTATAATTGTCCATCTGTGAGCTGTTTGTCAGGACTAAAAGCACAATATATCTCATGCAAAAGTATGTTTAATACGGAAAGGACAGCAGCCTCTCCAAGGAAGCCTCACATATATCTTAATTTCCTCTCTAAATAGATTTCTTGATGTTCAGCCCAACTATTAAGTGTGAGAGAGAAGCTCTGGAGAATATTTCCTGGCAGTGCTCAGACCTGGTCAGGAGCAGGCTTTGTGGTATGGACTCTAACCCCACACTGTTGGCTGAAACCCAGGGAAGGAAGGTCAAAGTCCCAATCCAGATGCATATCAGTCAAAGCCAAGTTATCTCCAGAACTCCTGGAAATGCTGGGATAATCTTGCATGTGCCTCTCTAGCCCTGCTGCTCTTTCTCTTGCCCCAGTATTGGCTCCCTGTGGGCAAAGACACCTTATGATAGTCAGTGCATGTCCAGAGTGCAGTATTATATGGTGAACTCCCTCAGCAGATACAGCCCTGACTACATGACTCAGAAATGGTCCTTCATCCTTAAATGGGAGGTATCTGTGGAAGGCACAGGGATGAGCCCTTCCCAAAGGCACTGTCAGGGAGCAAAACATTTTTCTTTTACAAAGCTTTGACTTGGCTGGAATCTTGCAAATGAGACTGATGAGGGAACGACTAAGAAGATCAGAGCAAACAGAAGTTTTTAAATCTACGTGTTGTGTGTGTACACAGGAAAACTCAAAGGTAACTCTACTAGAAAGTTAAAATTTAATATTATATCACATTTTAGAGAAAGAAGAAATTTTAGAGAAGACATAATATAAAGGAAAAGGACTTTGGCCAAGGGAGGCAAATTGCAGGAGGAGAAGTAACCCAGGGAACTGACATCAGAAAGAGTTAGTGAGGTGAGTTACAGACAGTCTTGCCTTTCCTGGTATGATAAAAGGTCCTATGTGACTTTATGACCTGCCTTAGCCACACGGAGGTGGGCAAAGCCCTTGTCTTGTGTCTGCTTTTTCTCAGTTGCCTTCAGACACAAACAACCCTTATGCCACAGCAGGGTATTCAGGGTGACATGTTCTGTTGCCCTTCAATGCCCACACCACAATCTAAACAGGATCTGTGTATAGTTGGGTCAAAGGTTAAATGTGCTGATGGAATTAATGCTGCTGCCGAGCTAAGTGTGAAATTAGAGAATTATCCTTGTTCATCCAGGTGGATGGAGGAAGAAGCCAGGAGCTAAGGGTGTAGGCACATTCTCCTAATTGGACAAGATATAAAGGGAGAACAATACACTTCTCTTTATAAATTTTTAGCTGATCTCTTTGGAACAACAATAAAAAAATAAAAATGAGAAGAGTAGAAGTTGTTTAACATGCATGCCTCCTGCACATATGAGAGTAACCCAGAAAACTTAATAAATCTCAAGAATTATCTTAGACTTTGGTTTTCTGACTTTATTATTTGCTGAAACAAAGAAAGAAGAGTGTAAAGGAAGCTTGTTCTGGATAAGATGACCTGAAAGTGCCCGAAATAATGGTAAAGCTTGTTCCACAACTCTAAGTCAGTTTCTTCTCCAGCAATAGGACTCTATTTAATCATCTTCCAGCTCATCATAGAAAGAGGTTGTACCTCTAACAAGGATTTCCTTAGGGTTACAGAAAGGTGATTTTTTTTCAGGCCTGCTTCTGTTGTGTCTACATGTTTCAAGACACACGCCTCAAAATAATTTCCGTGCCAAAAAATGAATATTTGGGTGGCATAGTCTAGCCTCTGATGCCATTTTTAAGATAATATATTCAGGCCTGTCACAGCCACATTTCAGAGTAGCGTATCCTGAGTCCCATCAAAGCAGTTCATCAAACTGCTAATGAAACAGTTGGTAAAACATTTGACAGCAGTGGTAAAGAAGACTTTACCAAGAGGGTCCTGACGATGGGTACAAGAGCCACTGTGGTGAGTCTCACAGAGTAGAAAAAGGCTGGACTGATCCTGACTACAATAAGGGCAAGTGTGAGGTAACAACCATGGAGCAAGGTGAGAAGTAGCAGATGGACAATTCCTCAGAGGTGACATCAAGGGTTTGGTGATTCTGGCTGAACTCTCGTGGCAGTGTAGCAGAGTGCAGTGAGTTCTCCTCTTGGTAACAACAAAACCAGTGACTGAAACTGAAGATCTAAAAACAGAGAAACAGGCTTACTACTTGCACCAAGTAAGACAAATACATAACTGAATGCAAAGCACTGGGCTTGCCCAATAAAAACAGCAAGAGAATTTTACTAGGTGATCTACATGAAGGGTTGGCGGTTCCCTCTGCCCTGGCACAGGAGCCTGCCCCGAAAGAGCCTGGCTTAGTTAGTGGCTGTCTACAAAGTAGCTGCCGAGGAGAGACCAATGCCATGTGATGAAAGAGTCCAGGTAATAGGGTGGGCCGTTTTGTTGGGCGAGTTTAGGAAGAACCTTGTCAGGTTGGGCTGCACAAGGACAAGAGGGGAGTTGGAGTCTAGGAGCAGCAGCTCAGAGGAATCTGAAGCAAGTTTCATCCAAAGAGATTCTTGGTGAAAACAGACTCTCCCTCAGGCTTACAGAAGGGACACTGTGTTACTGACCCTTGGTTTTAGCTAAATAAAACCCATCTGAATTTTTCTAAAGTAAGTTTGTAATGTATAAAACTGTTAGGTTTATGGAAATCTTTATTCAGTTGCAGTAAGAAAAATATAAGTAATACCCTTAATTCACACACCAAACTCATAGGAAATTATATAGTTAAAGGAAATATTAGATGACTTGCATTTCCCTTATAATGATTCCTTTCATTCTGCATTAACACATTAATTGTTTTTTTTTCTCCTGGTAACTAATTTATACGGCTCAAGAAATAACTTATGAAATTTCTTTAGTATAATAGGAACTTACTTCTTCGATTTTAACACAAAATCAGATTGCTCAAAATCTTTTATAATCAAATAAATTAGTTGTTCTCAGGCCCTCAGTCCAGTGATCTTTGTACTCCATGATTCCTTTAGACCAAAAACCAGAGTAAATGAGAGTACATCTGAATCAGTGAAATACTAATGTAATGATTCAGCCAACTTTTTGTTGGATAACCCAGTGTGACCAGATGAAGTTTCAGACAATGTAGTACATAACTGTTTTTTAAAGCCTATAGAGGTGCAAAACACCATTCTGAGAAGTTGGAAGTATGAAGCTTGTATGAGACAGAAGAACTGGTGACACAGCAAAGTTCACCCCCAGAGCTCAGGCCAAGGAGCCCACAAGCTGTTGCTCTC